>JANHAO010015531.1:0-14784 GCA_026873985.1 Saraca asoca | reverse complement strand
CATGAAGCTATATTTTTCCACACAGCTTCTATTCTGCCAATGTCCATAACATGTGTGAGCTATATGATGCCAACAAACTATATGATAGGCCCCAAAGTGAAAAGATAAATTGTAGATATTGGATTTTTCCCTTATCCCTTTAGGGAAATTTGTATACTCCATATTTATTTATGAATTATTCCTTTTCATTTAACAACAATGCGATTTATTGCTTTATATTCAGAGATATAGCAAAAGATTTAATCAGTGAATATAAAACTAGCAAAATTAATAATTGTGCAATGAAATAGATTGTGTAGCAAGATTGTAAATATAGGAGCAGAAAAGTAGAAATAAAAGACATGGATTTTTAAAGTAGTTCAACTTGAATTGAAATCACAATTCAAGTCTGCTCCATTAGATCATTCATCAATGGGGAGACCACTTCAATTAACCAAAAACATCAGGATTTAAACAAGCTCTTGAAATGCCAGTTTACAACACAAGAATTACAAGAATCTTGCTAACCTAGAAGAATTAAAAACCAAGCTTTTCTAAGCCTAAAAACAAACACAGTAAATTATACAGGCTCTTGCTAATTTATACAAGATTTCTATCGAACTAGAAATCTCAAAAGAAAATAAAAAATAAGAAAAGAATAGGGCCAAATAGAAATACAATAGTAAAGAAAGATTTAAGAAATAATTCTCAATCAACTAAGATGAATTTCAACAGATGTTTGATTCAAAATCACTTAACTTGATTTGGAAATCTTGTGAGGTAGAGAAATCTAGTTAATCTCTTTTCTCTGAGATTTTCGCACTTGAAGGAGAAAAGAAATCATGTAAAAGTTATGAAAACTGAAAGTAGTTAGGACTTTTAGAACTACTATAATTGTTTATAATAAAAAAACTAATTTTTAGTTTGTGAATGGATACTTTAATTAATTTAGATAAAAATCCTAGCTTTCAATTTTAAAAAATTTTGAAAACTATTCTTCATGAATCGATTCATATAGACTTTTCAAGCATGAATCAATTGATGAATTGATTCGTAATGTATAAAACAATTTTTATAAAATATGTACTTTCTTCAAGTAGTGTTTCTACCTCTTTTTGAAAATATTTGTTTGAATTAAACTTCTTTTGAATTCATTTACAGTAACCCTCATAGCACTTAGCCGAAACTCTCTCCATTTCTCCCTCTCAAAATCCCTAAATCTTGATTTTCAAAGCCTTATTCACCAAATTTTTACACTAAAACATTAGAAACATCATTTCTAAATTTTTTAACGAATTGATTTCACCAAAAACAATCTAAATCAAAAATCCCCAAATTCAATTTGATTGCTGGAATCACTATTGGAATCACTAACACAAGAACTACAAAAAAATGAAGGATACTATAGAACCTATGAACTTTCAATATGCTTAACCATAAGGTAGTGTTGTTCTTCCTCTTTGTAATCAACTTCAATTCTACGTTTGAAAGAAGTCTCCAAAGTATCTAAAATCTTTTTTTGCTGTTATGCATTCTAAAATTCTTGGAAATTCATTACTAGGCAATGCACTAACAATAAGCCATTTCAACTTAGAGGCAAGAAGATGTTTTCTTTCTTCATCATCAATTCATAGCAATTTAGATTTTGGCTCTAGAATTCCATTAATAGATATCTTAAGACATTCATAGCCCGTTTCTAAAATTTCTAGCATGTTCTCATCTAAAGCTTCAATAAAGATTTTGATTTTATACTTCCAAAAATCAAAATTTTTTGAATTAAAAGGAGGTGGATTATTCAAAGATGGACAGTCTGAAAGTGTAGTTAGATTAGGATCCATATTCTAGAAGAAGATAAGGAGTATAAAGAGCCAAAGCTTTGATACCAATTGATAAGTCCCAAAGTGAAAAGATAAATTGCGAAAATTGGATCTTGCCCTTATTTCTTTGGGGGAATTTGTATACTCCTTATTTATTTATGAATTATTCTTTTGTATTTAACTACAATGTGATTTATTGCTTTATATTTAGAGATACAACAATCAATGAATATACAAGGAGCAAAATTAATAATTGTGTAATGAAATAGATTGTGTAACAAAATTGTAAATATAGGAGATGAAAAGTAGAAATCAAAGACACATATTTTTAAAGTGGTTCAACTTGAATTGAATTGCAATTCAAGTCTATTTCAATGGATCATTACTTAACCAGAAGACCAGTTCAATTAATAAAAAACATTAGGATTTAACCAGGCTTCTAAAATGCCGGTTTACAACACAAGAACTGCAGGAATCTTGCTAACTTAGAAGAATTAAAAACTAGGTTGTTCTAAACCTATAAACAAACACAAGAAGTTATATAGGCTCTTGCTAACCTATACAAGATTTTTATCAATCTAGAAATCTCAAAAGAAAATAAAAGATAAGATAAGAATAGGGTCAAGTAGTAATACAATAGTAGAGAAAGATTTGAGAAACAATTCTTAATCAACTAAGATGAAGTTCAACAGATGTTTGATTCAAAATCACTTAACTTGATTTGGAAGTCTTGTAAGGTATAGAAATTTAGTTAAGCTCTTTTCTCTAAGATTTTTCCACTTGAAGGAGAAAGGAAATTGTGCAAAAGTTATGAAAACTAAAGGTAGTTAAGACTTTTATAACTGTTATAACTATTTGTAACTAAAAAAAACTAACTTTCAGTTTATAAATCAATTTAGATAAAAATCCTAACTTTCTATTTTAAAAAATTTTGAAAACTATTCTTCATGAATCGATTCGTACTGAATCGATTGATGAATCGATTCGTAATATGTAAAACATTTTTTACAAAATCTGTACGTTTTTTAAGTATTGTTTCTACCTCATTTTAAAAATATTTGTTTGAATCAAATTTCTTTTGAATTCATTTACAAAAGATCTTAAAAAATAAAATAATTCCTAATTTTAATATTGATCTCTTGAATCATATTTATATACTTTGATACTTGCAAAACCAATTAAAACAAACAGAGCAATATAATGCCAAATAATAATGTGAATGATTTGATTAAAATTATTTTTCAACATTAAAACTAAGAAATATGTAGCTAGGATAACCTAGGCTAACACTATAAAATAAGAAAAGGAAACTTGATGACATTTACAATGAGATGTTGGCTATATACCATGTTATTTATTATGAGGTTTAATTAGCTACTTTTGTTTATGTTGAAGGTTGCAAAACTTGCACTTCTAAGTTTTAATAGCATCAAATTTGTTGAAAGAATCCTAGCATTGGTGTCATAGGAAAATTTTGGTTAATTAGGACCTAAAGCACAATATTGTGCTACAAGCACATAATTAACCAAGTCTGTCTTGTGACATAGATCCCAAGGGTTCTGTGACCTAATTTGAGGCTATAGAAACTTACAAGTGCCAATCCTACAACCTTCCACACAAATAGGTAGTAGCTGATTAAACCTCACAACAAGGGATAATTGTAAACAATATGATATATGGCCAATGACTCATTGTAAAGGTCATCCATTTTCTTTTCCCTATCCTCTAGCTCATCAGCATCACATAGCTTTTGCAAGTAATACACATTGGTAGAATGGAAATTACGACTTGGAAAAATATAGCTTTGTACGGGAAATTCATGAATTGTAAAAGTTAAAACATGTTTCATACTAGATGATGCATATATGGATGAAAATGTTGATGATGAAGACATTCATCATTAAAGTGTTCTAATTTATTAAAGGATAAACAAAAAATCAAGCGAATTAGGGGAACATAGAAGCAAAGCAAGATAAAACACATAAAATCAAGTCAATATAAAATCCAACATGAGTGATATGAAACAAAATAAATGAAATCAATCCAAGATCATATTCACCATATAGTGTCACTCACCTACCACTAACCTAATTAATCTTTTGAGGTTTCCTCTACATTTTCATCCTCTTCCTCCTTCTCCTCTTCTTCATCATCATCTTATTCCTCCTCTTAATCTTTGCCATCCTTATCATCTTCCTCCTCTTCTCCATCTTCCTCAAATATCATTTGTTTTCCTTATAATGCCACTTCAAATACCTATTCCACTTTTTCATTATCACTTATCTCATTCCTCAATGAATGCATATTGTTATAGTGAACCACAATTGGTGACGTATTAATGTTTTTATCTTCTTGGAATACATCATTTGTAGCCATTACTATTTGAGCATTAACTTGGGAATGTGCTCTAGTCTTGAAGACCACTAACTAGCTTGATTGATCTCTTAATCCACTAGGGTAAGGAGTGTAATACATTTGAATTGCTTGTTGTACCAAGATGAAGAGTTCATATTTGTTATACTTGCTAGTGGAATGAATTCCCACAATCCTGTATTAATGATGGATCCTGGTACCCCTATTAAGGGGTTTGATCAAACCAATCACAATTCAGAAAAACTACCCTTCTTATTGGAAATCTATTATACTCCAACTACAAGACTTCTTAAAGTTTTCTGTACTAATCATTTTTTGACTAGGAATTGCTTGAACCCCTAACACATACACCCAGGTTAGAGGTGGAATTATGCAAACACAATTCCTCATGTGAAACTTATAACCATTCACAAAATAAATAGGCCAATTTTAGACCTTTCTATTGGATCCTTAAACTATGCATCTAATTACATGGGTTGCCATGTCACTCAAATTAAACACCTATGTAGGAAAAATATATGAGATTAAAAAGTTCACAAAACTTTACAATGCACAAGAAAGGATAGGTATACTTACATAGTTTTAGAACCAACTAGTAAATTCATCATCAAATTGATTATCCAACTTGATGTCACTAATATATGGTGACAAGTGATTCAAGTTATTGATGAACATACTATAATTTGACTATAATTATTGTTACATCATTACATGTTTCATATTATTAAGTGGGTAGACAATTTTCTTGAGATAGGGTTACACTTTATCACAATTTAGTAGAATCTATGTTTGAGCTACTCTTGATTAGACAAGTACCGTGACATAGACTCCTCGACAACATACCCAAGATAATTAAATATAGAACAAGTATCATAACTTTCATCCATGTCACCTTTGTCATAATTCTTAAAGACTTGTCCTCTTAGAGTGGCCATGTGGCTTGAAGTGGTGTGAACAAAATGTAAAAGTCTCCTTAGTGATATATGCTTCACATATATAACCCTTTACTTGAGCTTTGTTCTTTACTTTCTTTTTTAATGTGTGTAGGAACCTAGACAACAAAGAAGGGAAAACACGATAAATATTACTAGGGCCTCATATCTAATGTAAGCATTTGTGATGACATTTGTGTTTATTTCTTAAAGGGATACATCCAACAATATCAAATGGGGCCACCAACTAGGGTCTCATTTGGTAAATGAATTAGAAGGTGTTCCATTAAATTGAAGAAGGATGGTGGAAAGATTCATTCCAATTTATATAGTGTGACATAAATGTTCAACTCCATTTGCAACAAGTGATCCTTCTTTAGTGTGCTCAAACATAAATCTTTGAAGAATAGACTTAGATTAGTTATTGCATTCTAAATGGTATTAGGTAAAGCTTTAAAGGCAATTGGTAGCAATCGCTCCATGAATACATGGCAATCATAAATTTTCATCCTAAACAATTTACCCTTTATTATGTCCACACATCTTAACAAGTTTTAAGCATAGTTGTCAGGAAGCGTCAACCATTTAACCCATTTATAGACTATTCTTTTTTGTTCCATAATAAATGAGTATTATGCCTTTGGCTTGATCATCTTCCCATTACCTCTGTGCACTAATTCATATCCCTTGCACACAACTCTAATATCCATTCTTGCTTTTGTATTATCTTTAGTTTTACCCTTAACATCCATCACAATGTTGAATAAATTGTTGAACACATTCTTCCCAATGTGCATTACATCTAAATTGTGATGAATAAAATTTGTTTTTGAAAGATCCCAAAAAATGTCCATTTAGTCAAGTTGTTGTGCATACCATAACTATCTATTTGTGTTGCTCAATCCTCATCTACAACCCTTGGAGTATTCATGACTCTATCCCAAATTTGTTCACCAATCAATCTAGGAGGCAGATGTGATTTTTCCACCTTATATTTTCTAAAAACATCTCTATTCCTTTTATATTGGTGGGACATGCTCCTAATATCAATTGTGGTTGAAGAAGGAAGTCTTCTAGCCATATTTCAATATGAAGGTCTTAAAGCTTTCCTTGCCGATGGGATATGATAACTTGCCATGTGTTTGCTAACCAAATACATATGCATGAAAGTCATTGATTATCCATATAGACCCTTAAGGTGAAATTGTGTTTCAAACAAATATCACATATTCACACACCTTAATCCTACAACAAATTAAGCTCATCTATTAGTAGCTATAGGTAGACATCAATGTTAGCCTTTGGGTTAGATAGGCTAAAGATGATTAAAGTAAGAAACTTATACTTATGTTTCATACACATCCATGATAAGAGATTATAAGGGGTTAAAATTATAGGCCTACATAAGTACATCTGACTTGATTGACCATAGAAAGTGAATCCATCAACACACAGACCTAGTTGTACATTTTGAGGCTCTGGGGCAGAATTAGGATGGGTGCGATCAAAATGTTTGCATACCCTAACATTTTAGGGATGTGATAAAACTCTTTCCCCTTTGAGATTTCCAAACTGCCACCTTATCTAACTTATTAGGGATAATAATGCATACAACCTTTACAACCAAGGAGTAAGAGGCAAGTACCATAATTTCTTTTGAAACATCTCCTTGTATCTACTATGACTTGACCACCTAAATGTAAATCTTGCAACCTCAAAGGATAACCATTTTCTTTCTCCTACATATGGCTTGTACTATAACATGCACCCATTCACATAACAACTATATTTTTTTCTTTTGATATCCAAGGCCCAATTTTGAAACCACTTTTCTGCTTCTATAGAAGTTTGTAGGCATATGGCTATCACTTGGTATGCATTCTCTTGTGAGTTGTAAAACCTCATTGAATCATTGTTCTAGGGTATTGTACTTAGACATAATGTTTAAGAACCTAACAACAAAGGATAAAATAGTGTGATTGCTACAACTCTCATACAAAGGTTATTGTGTAGTCACTAACATGTTGTAAAAAAATATCCTTAGGCATTTAAGTTTGGCAGTTCCTCTACTTAAGAACCTAACAACGAAGGATAAAATAGCGCAACTACTGCAACCCTCATGTAGAGGTTATTGCGTAGTCACCAACATGTCATAAAATCCTTAGGCTTTTGGGTTTAGGGGTTCTTCTGCATGTTGGGAAAAATGCTTATAACCAAACTCCGATCTAAATGCAGCCATTTCCATTGTCGCATATACTTTCATAGGTTCTCCATATTGATCACCTTCTTCATTATGTTCTTCACTGTGATGGAACATCCATGTTTGGGGATGCATAGGATGAGCCTCTTCATGCGAAGTCCACTAACCATAGTTAAGTCTAAATCCTCTTCTATATAAATGTCCTTTAACCTTTTCAGTAGATGTAATATTCCTGCAATCACATTTCACACATGGGCAACTAATCTTTCTAGCTTGTATGTACATCTTTGTTGTATATACATGTACAATGAACCCTCTGACTCCTTCAATAAACATATACATTATTCCATTGCATCCAGGCCCAACTTTATTGTACATCTGTTGTCCATGTTCAACCACATCCATAACCTAAACCCAAGTATTACAAGTTTCATTATAAATATTAGAAATCTACATTTTATCTATATAAATCCTTCTAAAAGTCCTATCTACATTTTCTGTTCTCAACACAACCATATTAATTTAATAGAGATTATATGACAATTAATAAAATTTATGTTACTTAACAATTATATTCATAAAGCATACACCGTACACCAATCTAATAGAATTCACACAAACTTAAAATATATAACACAAAAAAGGAAAATAGAATCACTAAAACTTCTTTAATAAAGGAAAAATCAATAGAACATTGACTCCAAAACTATGAAGCCTATATAATAACCCTACCATAAGAAAGCTCTTTGCCATTTTCATATGAGTGTTACTATCTCAAAAATCAAAATTTAGTAAATCCTTAAAATTGAAATTGCACACTACAATAACATAATTCAAATTGATTAACTAAAATTAACCTAACAATGGCCCTAAACATCAACAAATCACAATATCCATATACATTGCAACAAAATCATAAAAAAGGATTGACTATTTTCAGAGTAAATAAAAAATGGATAAACTATAGCTTGAAGGAAAAACCTGAGGTAGCTTCAATGGTGGTTGAGAAGCTCAAATGCAAGGGAAAGGCATAGAAATGACTAGCGAAGGAGGAGAGGAAGGGAAAGTAAGGGTTTGTGAATAAGGGGTTTGGGCTTGCAGGTGTCTATTTGACACAACTTAGCAATGGAATTAGTGATGAACGATTCTATTATTGAAGTTAATGAAACAGTGCATTTTATATAGGGATGGACTTAGCAATAGGCATCGATCATATGTAGTAAATTTGTTAGCAACTGAGGAATACAACTTCTAGAAGTGAAAATTACAATTATAGAGTATTAGCAATGACTTTAGTGATGGATTTTTAAATTAAATTAATTTTTTCTTGTCCATCACGTCCATCACTAAATTTGTCATTGGAATAGCACTCACTCATTTTTATGATTTGAATAGCATGTAGTCTGTGAGTAAATCTGTCTTTTTTTTTTGGTCAAAAATTTAGCAACAAAATGAGTAACAAAACTTATAATTTCCATTGCTAATTCTATTGTTAAATTCATATTTATATATATATTTTTATAACTTATTTTAGAGATGAATGTTTCTATCACAAAATCTATCATTATTCCATTACCAAAATTCCATCTCTATATCCCAAGATTCTAGTAGTGAATGGAAAATATAAATCAAGAGGGAAAATAAATTGAAATCCAAATTAGTAAAATAAAATGGCCATTTTTTTAAAAAAATAATCAAAATAAATCAAATGGAAATCTACTAAAAAATAAATGAATTCATGTTCAATATGTTTTGTCCTAGAATGCAAGAATTCAAATTTTTACCCACCTTACCAATGCCACATTTTGCTTTGGGACCTAATGTGTACTTGCAAAAGAGAGATCACCCTTGGCTTTAGGTACTCAAATTGTTTTAGGTCCTTGAGTATTAGGTTTCATTTATTTTGTTAGAAGATATTTTTTGCAGAAAAATTTCATTTGGTTATATATAAGTATAGAAATTTCTGTATTTGTGATTAACAAAATAATACATGGTGCCATGGTAATGGAAGAAAACAACTTCCTCCCTAAAATAGTGGATGTTGTTTTCCACCACACTCCTTATGCATAACATTGAATGAATGGGACATCTTCTATTATCTTAATATTTTATAACTATAAATACAAGTAAATAAGCTTATTTCTACAAAAGATGTTTTCTGTCAAAACAAATGGAGCCTTAGTGTTACCAATTCTTCTTTTAGGAACCCAAATTTTCTTAACCCTAGCATAACAGTTTCTTCTATATGAACATAAGTAATTTGTATGTCCTACTTCCCCATAGAAAAAGACAAGTTAATTTAGGATGATATTTTCCTTTTTCTCTAATAAAGAAGTTCTTGGCATGGGAAGATTTCTTATTTGAATGAAAGCCAAGTCTTTCTTTGCTAGATCCAACCCTTTGATTTCCTAAAATTGCATCAAGTTTCCTTTTTCTCTTGTAAACTTCTCAACGATTTTGTTTAAGTCATTTATTTTCTCTTTAAGATTTTCATAAGAGGTGCAAGTTTACGGTGTGTTTTTTGAGACCATCAATTTCACTAAGTAACAAATAATTTTCTTATTGTAAAGACTCAACTTCCAAAGAGGATGTGATTTTCTTTGAGAGAAGAAATTTGTATTCAACCATAAGTAATTCACCATAGCAAGGCTTTCATCAATATCAACATCCTAAATTTTGGAGTTATCATATACCTTATTTTCATCATCAATGGCCATGAAACATAGGAAAGCCTCTTCATCTTGGTCTTCATCTCAGTTGGAGTCAATATCTTCTTTTCCCCAAGTGGTTATGTGTGCTATCTTCATCAGTGCTTTATTTTTCTTTTTTTTTTCTAGCTTAAGTTGCTTTTTGAGATAAATCAAACAATTAAACTTAATTTGACTTAGTTTCTTGTCTTCATATCATATGGGAAGGCTCGAGTCTCTTTGATACCCTATAGTGGTAGTTTTCTTAATAGGTTGTGGTTTCCCATGTTCCTTTAATCTTGCTCGCTTTGAGCAACCTTTGATATTTTTTTTTAGAGTAAAGGCAAGTTCATCATTAATGGAGACATCACCAATTTCATCAAGACTTTCATTATCATCTTTCTCATCATCATAAGTAGCAACTCCTTGAGAGTTGGAGTCTTTCTTCCCTTATCTCCATTAATTGCTTTAATGAACCTCTTTAATTCCAACTCATGTTCCTTGAGATTCTTGAACAATTCCTAAAATGTTGGCACACCAATCTTCATTAATTCCTTGATGGTAATAATTTTGGGTTGCCACTCGACCGTTATTGATATGAGAATTTTATGTACCAAATCTATATTATCAAAAATCTTAAAAAGAATATTAAAATGGTTAACAACAAAAGTAAATTGTTATATCATATCTTTAACAGATTCACCATTTTGCATTCTAAATAGTTCATATTGATAGACTAGTGAGTGCACTTTGGAAGCTTTAACTTGTGTGGCACCCACGAGCATAACTTAAAGAGTATTCCTCATTTCAATAGTAGTTTTGCAATTTGATACTCTTTCATATTCATTAGGCCATAAAGAGTTAGATATAATCCACTTTACTTTTAAAGCAAATAGATGCTTTTCCTTTTCATACTCACTTCACTCATTCCTTGGTTTTAAAATATCAATGTCATCTCCTTTCTCAATGGGTAGATTGTATCCATGTATGATTATGTTCCACATATCTATCTCTATTGTATCAAGAAAGCCCTTCACCTTTTGCTTAGAATAAGTATAATGTTGACTATTCAAACCCAAAAGGGGACATTTTGGCAAAATAATAAAATGACCTGAATTCATCTTGGATCACTCTTGAGATTGTTGAATCTTAACATGAGAGCCAAAGCTCCGGTGCTAATTGTAGCTTTAGGATTCAATCCAAGAGGGGGTGAATTGACTTTTAGTATTTTTTAGGCTTCTTTAAGGGAAACTAATTTTATATTTGGAAAGCAAAAGATGGATAACTTAATACAAAATAATCTCACAACAAATGAAATGGTTGAATGTAAAAGAGATAGGGAAGAGAGACTAAAAATTAAATAATATTTATAATGGTCCCCTAAGAAGATTTGTTTCAAGGAGTACATCAATTCTCGAATGCTCATGAGCAATGTTTTCTTATTACTAGTCCCTCAAGATTAAATAGGCCTTTGAGAAGCTTTTATAAAGCTTTAGGTTACAATGCTCTCCCTTAAGATTTCACACACAAGAATTGTCCTTAGCAATACCTCACTCTAAATCAACTCCCTGTAAATGCCTCACTCTAGATCAGCCCCCTAAAGTTGCCTCACTCTAGAAAAACTCTTGGAATACCTCACCTAAGGAATTCCCTTGAACAACATAACAAATTAAAATTTTATAGACTAGGGATTTGTTGAAAAATATAATCAAGCTCTCTCTTTCTCTTGTTCTTTTTGAAAGCACACAATTGACTCTTATTTACATTAAGATTTGACTTGGAGAAGAAGTAGAGAATCCTAGTAAATTGGAAAAATTATTTTAAAAAATATTTTTAACCTTGAAATAGAATCAATCAATCATATTTCCCAATAAAGAAAATTTGGAAAAGATTCTCCAATGAAAACCAATATTTTCAATTTATGAGCTTGACATAATTAAAAAGAAATCCTTAAACCTTTACAAGAGTCCTAGGCCTCTACTAATGTTATCAAATGCTTCAAGAATGCCGAAGAATCTTCAATGTGAAGTACACCAACTTACATAGATAAATCATTAAAGAAAAAAAAAACCAAAATTGTTTGTGATCATCAAAACATTTTCTAAATCAATAATGAAGATGGGACTTGGCCAACACTTTCCCTATTCCAAAAAGCATCAATAACGTAGTTTAACAAGCATAACACAATAAAATATAATCAAATTTATTTCAAAACTCAATAAAATCCACAAATATCATCATCAAATTATAATTGAATGAAATTATATCTATAAAACAAAATCAATGAAATAGAATCTATGCAAAAATTTACTAGCACCCCTCATCCTCTGTGGCCTCATCATTATCCTCTCCATGCCTTCATGCTTGTGGCGGTGGCTTGGAGATGCTTGGAAGATCATTCACCCCCATTTTTGCAAATAGTTCTCTAAAAGGAGCATCATGGTGGTCAATTTTCTTTTGTTGGGAGCTAATATCCTGTTGGTTACTTTCTATGATTTGCTTGGTTCAAGTGATCTCCTCTCTTTCCTACACTAACTTCTACTATGGCTCCTTATAGCCTGGTTGAGAAAAGCTGGTAGTGTTGTTAGGAGTGGAATTAGTGGCAATGCGAGCCTTAGAACCTATCTCATACACAGAGCCCTTCTTGTTTCTCCCCCTTCTTGCTACTTCTAGCTTGATGAACGTCTCAGCTAGGTGGGTACCAATCTTACCCTCCTTAAATCCCGATGCTTTTAAAGACCTCTCATCCATCAACCAAGAGTAGTCACCTTAAGAACAGGATTAGAAGTTAGTGCATGATCCAAATTTCACATATAAATGAATTGAGTACCATAATAACATAAATATAACATTTACAAATGTCTTTCATGATTGCTTATGGACAAATTGATCTTCATCCCCTTTAATTTGGTGAATGTGCTTGAAGAGCTAACCATGAGTGGGAGAATAGCCAAGGGACTATGTTTGCACTTTATGAAATAAAATAAAATGTTAATACATTCGAAGTTTAAATTTCTATAAAATTAGCTACATAGTTCAGTTACAAGTTTCCTCTTGTACTCTGACATAGAAGCGGATCCACCAGTGTGTAGGGATTTTCTTGTAGCAGAAGCCCAATTTTTCTTATTTATCTTTTGTATTGCCTTGAACTCGAGGTCTCGCATGCATCAAGGAGGTCATTGAAGATCTCCTCAGGCATCCACCTAGGCTTGTCTAGTAGGGCTAGCTAGTGCAATCCATCATGCCCTTATACTGATTAAAAGTCTTGTGTTCATAGTTCATTTCTATGAACGACTGATCCTCAAGCTTCCACTTGTAGATGTCTGCAATTTAATGAAATAAAAAAAAATTAAGTCATTAAATGAAATTAAAATAAATTTAAACCACTTGTAAATCCCTTAAAATTAAATGAGATTAAAAATTTAAACCATATTTACCTTCCACATGATCCACTAATAGTTCTTCAGTTTAGCCAAGCGCCTGGTATAAGATGTGGTCACCTCGTCAAGTTTCACCTGCATACACTTACTGATATCCCTAATAGGGTTGCTAGGATATGCAGCATTCAATATGAAAACATACAATAAATTGTAAGAACAACTGAAAATTAGCATAATTAAAAAGATAAGATAATTTAAATTTTTATAATAACACATTTATGATTATCCCTCTGGATGGCATCACACTCTACCATCATTGGTATCTTTACCCCATAACAGGGTTGGCAGTTATTGACGTCGCTACGAGCGGGACTCAGATGACTGGGGTCAAGTCGTTTGCTAAGGGTGTGGCTATGATGATGCCACCTGCTATGTGGGGCTCCTCTGCTATGATGTGGATGGCGCCATAGGCGTATAGGGCTACTGGGTCGGGCTGGTGTGCTTTGGTAGGGGTGGCGCCAATAGTGTGGGTGACTATAGGCATCTGGGAGGAAGACCATGCAGATAGTGTGGCGGATGTAGAAGGTGATCTATGCTAATCCCTTACCTCTTCCTCGGGACACATCAATTAGCATAATTATAAAGATAAGATAGTTTAAATTTTTATAATCACACACATATGATTGTCCCCTCGGATGGGACCACACTATACCATCACGAGGATCTCTACCCCATGACAAGACAATTGATTATTGATACTGTTGTGAGCTGTACTCAAATGACCATGGTGAAGCCGTTTACCGGGGGTGTGGCCGTGATGATGCCACCTATTGGTTTGCATGTTACCTCTATCTCAAGTCGCATTGATAACTCCTTGTCTACCTTTGCCTCTACTTGAAAGCACGTCTACTGAAAAAAAAAAAAAAGGGCATATGAAAACCAAATTTAGACCATGACAAGTTAAATATCACAATTCGTTGCATCTTATTATTCTAATTCCTTCATGCACAAATCCGCCGATCATAAGTATTTTCATTGGACACAGATTATGGTTGCATCCGTTACAATATATTTTATTCTATTATAATTATGTTGGTTATTGAAGGAGTAAGACAAGGAATGGTAGTAGGGGAGGAGAGGTATTCATGATGAATATAAGATTCTTGTTGATTGCTTGCAAAGAGTGAACTTAAATGTTACATATTTATAGGGGTTATGGAAAACTCTAGAACATAGCCTCACTAAATGACTTCTCCTATTTTCAAGAACAACTAAAAATTTCTTCATCTAGAGACTTGATCCTTACATTCCCAATATCTAGAGATTTGATTCATACATTCCCAATAACACCTAGAAAGTTCAACTTTTGACTAGATAAGCTTCTAGACTATTATATTTCCAAGACAATCTAGAAAC
>JANHAO010015530.1:0-14791 GCA_026873985.1 Saraca asoca | reverse complement strand
TATTCATTCAATTGTTAATCATATTTTCTGGCTTAAAATCATAACAAGAATCCTTGAAATGATTAATAAGTCTTATGCAGAACTCCACCAACAAACAATCCATCAAAATCTTAATGCATTGCTTAGTTTCTACCATCCTCTTTCTACAAATGATTATTAATCAATAATTATATTAACATCTAGATCAAATGAATCCATTCACTTTAGAAGTCTAAAGAAAACTGAGAGGAAAGGAGAAGAAATGACAAACAATTAAATTGCAAATTGAAAATAGGATCTCTACATTAATCTTCAAGCTGTCTATCCCTTGGACTGATTACAAGTGTTCAACCTTCCATGGAAGGAAAAAAGTTATAGAGAAGAGAAGAACAAAAGCCTACTCTCTGCACTTTAAAAATTCCCCAAAACTCTCCTCAAAACTTGACTAAAAAGGCTAAACTAAAAGGACTTTGCCCGGGAAAAGAGAAGCTAGCTGCTGGTTGGTGGAGTAGGCAATCATGATGGCTGGTGTAGTCTGGTTGCTTGCTGCCATTCCCTTTGCATGTATTGTGCCATTGCAGACTACATTCTCTAGTTTTTCATTGACTTATGACTTCCAGCTGGTTGAGTGTGAGCTGGTGCAAGGGATAGTCCATTGGGCTCAAGCTTCATGCCAATTGGGGACTAAAAATCCAATTCTATAAAGGACCAATTCATCAGCATTCTGCCTCTAATTTGTAGCTCCAATTGCATGCCTAATTTGATAGATTCAGGTCAGAAAGTCATGAAATTGTAGCTTTGTGTCTTACATTTCATTTGGGGTTAGTTTGACCTTATTTGGACTTGTATAGCTCTAGATTTTACTTGATGAGTGTTCAGAGGTCAAGCTGCATGAGATAGGCTGAGGTAGCATTCTGGTTTTGAGTTTAACTCCAAATTCAGATAGTCAATTGTGAGATTCAACCTTAGAGTCTTCATGAAGGTTATAGAGGTATGCCTTAGCTTTCCTACAAGATAAGAATCACATTAATTGGACAATCATAGCTTAAGTTATAGCTAGAATATAGAAACTGCTCAATAAAGCCAAATAATGCAAAATTTTCCATAATGATTCCAATTAACACCACATTATAAATATGTAATAACACAGCTGAAATCAATAAGTTTGGACCTTAAAAAGCTTAGTGAGAGGACAATTAAATGAGTAAAATATTTTATTATCACTGGGATTTGTTGGTTAAACCACCATAGCTAGTCGATTTTTTCAGCTACCATAGATGGTAGCTCCAGCCACCTTGATTAGTTGTGATAACAACTAATTAGCTCCTTGATTCATTGTAATAACAATCAATTAGCCCTATGATTTAATCACGCAAAAACTTGCCTAAGTTATGTTTATGTGATTACGGAAACTTTCCATAACTTCAAAATTACTTTGAATATGATTGCAAATTAATTGAAAATAATTTTGGAAACTTTCCTTTTATTTTAATAATCAATACTAATTTATTGGAAATAATTTTAAAAACTTTCCTTTGATTATTTGCTTGATTCCAAAGTTTTAGAAAATTACATGGAACTGACTAATTGATTGTTGACGTCAGATTTTGGTTGTGTCCCAAATTCCAGCCAACAGGGGATTCTTTGAGATCCCAAGCCTGTTCTGGGTTTGTTGGTGTAAAAATAAAGTAACAGAGTAGGTGGTAGAAAGAATATGAGGGAAGGCACTGGATTTTACGTGGTTCGGCTAAATCCAGGTTTACTGGATCCTACGTCCATGGAAGAGATTTTGTTATTGTACCCTTTGAGGGATTTCTGCTTACCCGCCCCCTTCTTCTGTATTATATCAAATAAATGAGAAAAGACAGTGAAGAGACTGCAATCTGGCTGTTGGCAGCATGTAGGCTGTGGAGATGGATTCATTAGGCTGGCTGTAGGCTTCAGGGCCATTTATCTGTGTTGAGAAAGATGCTTTTGACGTCCTCAGCGGGAGCTATTGATATTAGGGATGTCATGGGACCTACTATAGCGGGCGCGAGAACGATCGTCAATCTTGCTGGGTCGTGTTGTCGCTAAGATGCTGCTATGTGGGACATATCTCGTGTCGTTATTATGAGCGAGACAAGGCCTGACGCTCGAGATTGTTCTCATCGTTACTTCCTTCAACGAGGCCTCTCGAGAACTTCCTATTGAGGTACGAGGGTTAGTTTTCATTTTCTTCGGGGACTCGTCCTTGCGACGCCATTTTCAGTATACAACATTGATTGATTTTGGAGTTAATAATGATTAGTTTCCAAAAATATTGGTTGTGATGTTTGATGAAGGAATTAAATTAGTCAACTTATCTAAATTAAATATTAATCAAATAACTTGAAATATGCATGATCATAATTTTAATCAAATAGTTAATATGTTATGCTTTCTTGTCCTATATGTCTCATATATACTTGAATGCATGGAAAGATGATTATTGACCAAAGGTTTTAGAATATAAAGAATATTCTATTTTTTGTGTATTTTTATTAAATAGGGTCTACGTGTCCTGTTGTCTCTACTTCTGAATGTAAAATTGTTTTCTCATCTCTTTCCTCTTGAATGTAATTCAAGATTTCTTCTATAAGATGTAATTAGTTACATAGGATAGAAGTGAGAGTTTATTTTTTCTTTTGGAAGAAGAAGGAGGAACCCAAGTGAGATGTGTGGCAAGAGGCATTATAGGAAAATTCTTCCTTTTTATGGCTCAAGGGAAGAATTTAAATTAGTCCATAATCATCCCATATATTTTATGCATGCATGTGATTTATATGTATGATATAAATGGTTGTGTATGTATGACATAGACTGGTAGACATATCCATGCATAGGATTTATATCGTGATATGAATTGGATGTATGCATAATGTAGACTAGTATACAAGATCTTTAATAGTTAAATCTTGGACTAATTAAAAGATCCCTTACTAATTTAAGTTGCATGTTAAGAACATAGTTCTAATGTGATCCATCAAAATAATGATAACCAAAGATTGATTTCATGAAAACTTGTCAACCTCTATCAAGGTTACGTTACATCTTTCATGCTATCATTATTCGAATATGTACGAAATTCTTATTTGATGGTTTCAACTTGGTAAACATATATTGCTTGGATGGCCTCCAAATGACTGTATAGGTTTGGGCGTAATTAGGTTTCACTTTGAACATTATAAACAAGAAGTTGCTAATAACATTTGATATGATGGATAATAAATGACAAAAAGTTGTCAGCTTGATGATTAGAAGTTACATGGAGATGTAATTGACAAGGATTTGTCTACCTAGTCTAATTTATTTGGATTTCTTGGCTTGTATCAAGTTCAAGTAAATTAGATCGGGATCCTAACCTACTGCAATTTTCATTCAACATGATAATTTGATTTTAAGATAGAAGGTCATTACAATTGAAGAAAATAGTAGGATTTGATTTTATTAAAGTCATATAAAATGAATATTATGCTTAGATATTAATCCACTCTATCCTTATTGAAGATTATTAAAATGATGAATAACATGTCCTTAAGAAGAATGTTGACTAATAATAAGCTAACCAGGCTAAATTACATGGATTGGTTATGGAAATTAAAGATTGTCCTTAAGCATGAATAGATAGCCTATGTCCTTGGGAAGGATTCTTTGATACCTCAATCTGAAGATTCGAGTGAGTATGAAAGTTTTGACTTCGATACTTATGTGAAACATTAGGAAGATGCTGAACAAGTAACATATGTGATACTAGCTTCAATGTCTTCTGAGCTTCAGAAGCAGTATAAGAATATGACACCCTCTAAGAGATTCTACATTTGTTGAAGTTATATAAAGGGCATTCTCATATTGAGAGATACTACGTATCTAGGAACAATTTGATTACAAGGTGGCTAAATGATCATCTATTGCAATTCATATGCTATAGATGATTGGGTTAATAAAGAGATTGACCCAAATTGACAATGTGATCGACAATGATTATACAATGAACATCATACCACATTCCTTTCCTAATTCATATAGGGAATTTTTCATGAATAAGATAGACATCTCTTTTGTAGAGTTGCTTAACATGCTTAAAACTATTGAAATGACTTTTAAGAAGGAATAACCTATACTGACAGATAATACTTCTTCTAAGCCCATGAACAAGAAAAGAAAAAGCCTAAGAAAAGTTTTAAGGCTAAGACTGAGGTTGAAAAATCTAAAAGAGGTTTTTAGAAGAAGAAAAAGAGCATTCTTAAAGGAATCTACTACCATTTCGGAGCAGAAGGGCATCAGAAGCAAAACTGTAAAGCTTATCTTAAGACTATGAAGCAAAAGAAGCCTAGAAAAGCTTCTTCTTTAGGTATCCTTATGATTGAGATAAATTTGTTGTTGATGGTGGATTTTGGTTTGATCTGAATCCAGCCAACGAAGGGGGTTCCTTGAGGACCCGAGCCATTCTCCGGTTGTCGAGGCAATAAAAGGTTGTTAAATAGTGGGAGGAAAGGGGAAAAGGAAGAGAAATGCATGGGGTTTAATGTGGTTCGGCCAAATCTGGGCAGCACTGGACTCTACGTCCATGGGGGTATTTTTATTAGAATGAAGGAATGTTTACATAACTTTTCTATGGGTTTTGACAAAGTTTTTGCTAATATCCTCTCCTCTCTTCTCCTTACAATAACTCTAACCCCCCATTTATAGAAGCATGGAGGGGTAAAAATAGAACTAAATTAATCGTACATCTGTTACATCAAATATTAAATATTACAAGACTGCCTAGGGTACTAGAGACTGACTTCTACAGACTACTTTTTGTAAGTAAGAATTAATGGCCGTATTTTTAGAATGGCGGTGCAAGTTATTTGTTGGCTATATGCTTGACTTTAGCGGGCTTTTGGCTGAATGAAGCTGTGCCCTCGCGAGCTTGACCTTGTTTACTAAGGGCTATTGCTGGTTCCCAAATTTGAGCTCATTTGACCAATGAACTTAGGTCTTTCACGAGTTGAAGGCTTCTACACAGTGATCTGGTGAACTTGTCGCTTGGTCAGATTTAGCTTTTCCTGGGCTTTTGTCAGCCCACTGGGTAGTACCAGTTTCCATTGATAACATTAGCCCCTAACTCCCAGTTCACTTTGCAGATTGGGAGTTAGTCTACTGCAGGAAAAAGCATGAAAGCTGCAAAGTTCAATCCTCGGTTGTAGTTTGAGGCTCGATTTGTAAAGTATACATTTCAAATTAAATGATTTCCAGAATTTTAGGATAATCTACACTGGCTAATCTCACAAAATTTGGGACACTTATACCTATTAGATTGCAAACTCAATAAATGGTTCTTACTACAGCTGGTTGCTCTTGCTCGGGGTCTCGTTGAGGTCGAGGAGCCAGCTACACCATGGGTCACAACATGTATTCCCTTAGATGCCCTTTTCTAATTAGGTCCTTAATGACATGTCTGAGAGCTTGACAAGACGAAGTGTTGTGTCCTGCCTCGTTGTGATACGCACAGAATTTGTTCATATTTTTGCCTGCACGAGGTACCCGCAAGGAAGTAGGAGTCCTGAAGTCTTCTTTATTCCTTTCTGCTGTATAAATTCGATTAGGAATGTCTGACAAGATACTATAGTGCTCATGAAGGGTCGATTACTGAGGTCGCTCAGCCTTGGCCTTCTTTGTGAGTTAGGGGCTGGAGCTGGTTTTTGCGTCCTCATGACTGCTCTTCCTTTTATTTTGACCGGGGTTGTCTAGTTCTAGCTTCTTCACATCAAATGTCTCCTCCCACCTAATTTGCTTAGTAGCTCAATCATAGAATTCTCCTAAGTTCATTACTGGGGATTTATATATACTTTTATATAGCTTACCATCTTTATGAAGTCCAGTAGATATCATTGTCAAAATGTTCTCGTTGGACGGGCTTTCCACATTGTTGATCTCACACCTAAATCGAGCACTATAGTCTCTCAAAGGCTCGTGCTTGTGCTGGAAGATCGTGGAGGGGGTGAGCTACCTCTTCAGTGCCTTGTAATAGTCGAGAAATTTCCACTGACATTTTTCCTAGCTATTGATACTGTGAGCCAGGAGGTTCCTGAACCAGGCTCAGGGGCGTCTCCCAGGGTGATGGGAAAGACATGACACTTGATCAAGGGATTACCTATCTAGAGATCCATCTGATCATTAAACATGTCCAAGTGATTATGTGGATCACTATTTCCATTGTAAAGCGGGAAGGTGGGAATTTTGAGCTTCTGGGGGAGATGCTCCATTTTGATTTTCCTAGAAAAGGGAGTTCATTCCTTGGCATGACCCCGGTCACCTAGAGCTCGGGGGTGTGCCTCTAGTTATTTTACCTTTGGAATAATTCTTCCACCATCGATGGCAATTCTTCAGAATTTTGACTGAAGTTTTGATGGCATCTCGTGTCCTCCTCATCGTGGGGGGAATGGTCTGAGAGGTGCTTGTGACTGGCTCTATTAGAAGTTCTAGCTTGTTGCTGCTGCTGGGAGATAATTTTGGGTGTGATGACTTCAGTTTGTCTTTGCACACTCTGGGCCTATACCTGACCCAACATTTGAAATGCTTTAGCCATCCTCTTTTTTGAGCCTTTGAATGCTTCTCAGCACTGGCGCCATGCCCGGGCTTCGTCGATCTCATTAATGGTAATGTTGAGTTGACAGCAAACTAGGGAGGCCAGACCGTTGGCAGTTCTGGTGGTAGAGGAGCTTGCAATGTGACCTTCTAGTCAGCTAACCACAACATCTGACTTCTTGGCGGCCTTTCCTCTCGGCATTTCAATCTGAATGGGATCAACCAGAGAGATGACCGGAGAACAGAAGGGTCCCATCGGGTGTGCCAAAATGTTAATGGTGGATTTTGGTTTGATCCGAATCCAGCCAATAAAGGGGGTTCTTTAAGGAGCCTGAGCCGTTCTTCGATTGTCAAGGTGATAAAAGGGTGTTGAACGGTAGGAGGAAAAAGGAAAAGAAAGAGAAATGCATGGGGTTTGATGTGGTTCGGCCAAATCTGGGCAACATTAGACCCTACGTCCATAGAGGTATTTTTATTAGAGTGAAGGAATGTTTACAAAGCTTTTCTATGGGTTCTGGCAGAGTTTCTGCTAATATCCTCTCTTCTCTTTTTCTCCTTACAATGACTCTAGCCCCCCATTTATAGAAGCATGGAGGGGTGCAAATGGAACTAAATTAACTATACATCTATTATGTCAAATATTAAATGTTACAAGATTGCTTAGGGTACTAGAGACTGGCTTTTATAGATTACTTTTTGCAAGTGGGACCTAATGGCTGTATTTTTAGAATGACGGTGCAAGTTGTTTGTTAGCCGTATGCTTGACTTTAGCAAGCTTTTGGCTGAATGAAGCTGTGCCCTAACAAGCTTGACCTTGTTTGCTGAGGGCTATTACTGGTTCTCGACTTCAAGCTCGTTTGGCCAACAAACTCAGGTCTTTCGTGAGCTGAAGGCTTCTACATAGCGATCTTTCAAACTTGTCGCTTGGTCAAATTTGGCTTTTCCTGGGCTTTTTCCAGCCCACTAGGCAGTACCAGTTTCTACTGATAACACTTGTCTTGTTGGTTTATTGATTCTTTGTTATTAGATACTGATTATGGCTCGCACATTTGTAATGATGTGTAGATACTAAAGAAATAGTACAAGGCTGCAAAAAGGTGAAGTGGACCTGCATGTTGGTAATGGAGAATACTTAAGTTAGGAATTTATGGATTACTTAAAATAGTTTGGGATTTTTTCACAGTGAACTCCACCTGTAATGCCACAAATGAACGGTGTTCCAGGAAGGAAAAACTATATCTTGCTTGATATGGTACATTCTATGATGAGCTTTGCAACTTTGCTAATTTTTTTTTAGGGATATATTTTGGAAATTGTTGCATATATCCTTAACCATGTTTAGAGGTGGTAAATGGATGATTTAGATGGATTTGAATTGGAGTATTAATGGATAGATTAATAATGACTCATTTATCTATTTATGACCTAATTAAAATTTTATTTAAGTCATGAATTGACTTGAAACCCATACATTAAAGGCTATACCTAATCTATCCATTTAACAATAACTATTTTTATATTATTTTATTCTATCATTTTTATTCTTATATTTTTCTTACCATTGCAACTATATTTTTCTATCACAATTAAAAAATAATTGTTTATTGTTACAATTATAAGTTATTATAGCTCGATCATTAAAAAATAATTTTTTATTAAAATTTAAAAATATATTATTTTTACTACAAAATTAAAGAAAAAACTAATAAATCAAGAATAATTTTTTTTATTATCATTTTTTTCTTTTTTATCTCAAATATTTTCTAAATATTATATATATAACATGTATAAAAATAAAATCGATAAATGTGATAAAAATTGGCATTTCTTTAAAAAAAATTGAAAATTTACTAAAACAAATAATTGACCACTAATATTGAAATAAAAAAATTAAACTTGAATATATTATATAGACAAATATTAATTAACTGAAGAAAATTTTTAACTACAAATATCTTTAGAAATATCAAAATGTTAAACATGTCGTTCTTTTTATTTTACAAAAGATGTTAAATATATAATTTTTTATTCTATTAAAATAATAAACATAATATAAATAAATAAATGGTTATCTAGGGGTTGATCAAATATGACCCTTATTTAACAAGGTTAATAATGATTTAATTCACAGTTATCTAAAAGCTAATACAGATGAGTTATAATAAGAATGTATATAAATAAGTAAATGGTTATTTATGATTTTACCTTTATTTTTATTTAATTTAATATAACATTTTTATTTAAAAAATATTTATGTTTAGTTTTAAATAAAAATTAAGTTGGATGGGTCATGAATATCTATGGATGGATTTTTAATGACCTTTTTATTAAACGAATTAGCATCTCATCCACCATTTTGACCTGCTAAACATTATGGATGGATTTACATTGATTAAAAGATGGATAAATTAGGTGAATTTATGGATATCCATCCATTTTGTCACTCTTAACCATGTCCCGTCAAAGTTTGTTAATAAGATATCATACGATCTATGGTTCGAGAAGAAACTAAGTCTTTCACACATAAAGATTTTGGGATGTTACGCTTATGTGAAGTGGATCATTGTAGACAAGTTAGGATCTAACAATGATAAATGTCTATTTGTGGGATACCTTAGGGAAACAAGGGGTTACTACTTTTACCATCTTGTTGAGTAAAAAGTGTTTGTCTTAACAAATGTTACCTCGTTGGAAAAGGAATTTATCCTTGAAAAGACTAATAGGAGTAAAGTAGAATCTGAAGAAGTTCAAATGCCACAAAATGATATAGATCATATGGTTAAGGATTGGCCTGAACAAGTATCTCAAGGAGTTGAATAAGTAATCAAGTTCAAAGTACACATGTACTTCAATGATCTAGTTGGTAATGTTATGAACCTAAAAGATATGATTTTCTCCTTACACAAGAGAACAACAATGAGCTTACTAGTTATTAAGAAACAATACCAAAATTGATTCCTTGAAATGGCAAGGAGCCATGAAATTTGAAATGGATTCAATGCATAAGAACAAAGTATATGACTTGGTTATTGCTCTCAAAGGAATAAAACCTATCAAATGTTAGTGGGTCTTTAAGAGAAAGACAAATGTAAATGACAAGATACAAACTTACAAGGCTAGGTTGGTGGCAAAAGGTTATAGAAAAGTTTATGGAGTTTCATATGATGAAACCTTTTAACCAGTTATGTTGAAATTTATTAGGATTTTACTTGCAATAGTTGCATACCATGACTATAAGATTTGGTAAATGGATGTCAAAATAGCTTTTCTTAATGGAAACTTGAAAGATGATGTATATATGATACAACTTGAGGAATTTGTCCCTGAGACCAAACCCCACAAGGTATGAAAGCTACAAAGATCTATATAAGGACTGAAGCAAGCTTAACAAAGTTGGAGCATTTGTTTTGATGAAGTGGTCAAATCATTAACTTATTCAAGAACATTGATGAACCATATGTGTATAAGAAGGTTAGTGGAAATGCAATTGTTTTCGTATTGTTGTATGTAGATAACATACTACTTATAAGAAATAACTTTCCTATGTTATAATGTATTAAGTTATGGTTATCAAAGATATTCTCCATGAAGGATTTGTAAAAAATAAGTTTCATTCTAGGTATGAAGATATATAGAGATATATCTAAAAGGTCACTTGGCCTCTCCTAATCCATGTTTCATGGTATTCACTTTTCTAGGAAGTAGTATCTTAAGATGGAAGATGAACAAAAATGCATGAAAGAGATTTCCTATGCATTAACATAGGACTAATCATATATGCCATACTATGTATATGGGCAGATGCCTCCTATGCACTGCATGTGACTAGTAGATATCAGGTTAATCCAAGTGCAAATCATTAAAGTGCAATCGAGACCATCCTTAAGTACTTGAGAATAACTAAGGATATGTTCTTGATATATGGAGGAGATCTTAATTTAAGAATTAGAGATTTCATAGATGCAAGCTTTCAGTCATCAACATGATTAAAAATCATGGTCATGATTTGTTTTTGCTCTTAATAAAGATATGGTATGTTGAAAAAGTTCCAAGTTATGTGGTATATTAGAAAGGATTCCAAGCAAGATACCATATTAGATTCTATAATTGATTCTGTGCTACTTTAGAAGTAGCACAAGAAGATGTTTGGATAAAGTTCTTTATAGAATTAGGGATAGTTCTTGACATTATTATTATGATAATGATAGAGGTATAGCATAAGCTAAAGAACTATGGCCCCATCGAAGACCCAAATATGTTATGAAACTTTACCATTTGACCAAAGAGATCATAAAGCACAAAGAAATAAGAATATAATGAATTACCACATATGACAATGTAACAATCCCTTTACTAAGGCTCTATCCTAATAAAATTTAGAACATCATTTACAAAGAATCAGTGTTAGATACAAAGGTGATTAGCTCTAGGTCAAGTGGGAGATTATTAATATAAAGATGCCCTAGAGATGATTGTTGTTATGGCATAGATACTACATATCTAAGCATATTTAATAAAACAATATGTTTTAACTTCTTTACCAATTTAGTCTTATATACTTGATATAATTATAATTTCTAAATATCCTTGGTTATGGAATAATTGAGAAAATAGGATATCAATTGTTTATGAGTAAACCAACATATGTTTTCTTATAGGTATATGTTATGGAACATATGAATGGATTGACCTTCCATGAGATACCATATGGATTGTTATCATGTGTCAATGGAGTTCTCATGTGAAAGGTGGTATAAGCGATCTTTAGACTTAAAATCAACATAGCATCTTATGTATGGAGTCTTGTACTTTAATTTTATTTTAGGCATGTACTTTAAAGAGTAGATATGAATAATTTTAGGTACACCATGAAGTACAAAAAGGCGGTAATTGATCAAGATAGAATTCATCATCCTTGATAACAAAGCTCTTTACTGAGTAACAAGATTGTCATGAGATTGAGCAACAGGATTGCTGGCAGGGGTAAATTCTATAATGGCCACTGAGTAACAAGATTGTTGTGAGCCTGAGCAATGAGATTGTTGTCTTCTTAAGCAACAAAATTGCTGTGGTACAGATCATCAAATACAGTCAATATACGATTCCATCTAGTGAAGAGCTATTATCTTGCTGAGGTGCGGAGGCACTATAAAGCGCTTGAAATGTTCACATAGACGCAAAGACGCTATAAATTTATCATAGCTCTCATGTTAACAAATACTCATAGCTCATTAGCGAGATCCATTCAGGTGCAACTCACATGCGACCTATCTGAATTTTACTTATCATTGATCAAGGCAACCATATGCTAAAGTTCATTACACAAAAGTTGCTGCCAATTGGCCATACAAGCATTTCACTGATTTAAAGCTATATACATCATCATCATAAGTGGATAAAGCATCCAATATAACATTCAAGAGCTATACAGAGAAGCTTGTTCACTAAAGGCCTCACTTAATGAGGTAAATTTACATCAGAGGAGGGAGATATAGAAAGATAAGCATAAAGCCTGAAGCCATTGTTGAAAGTAGAAAGCTAGCTATTGGGAGACGAACTCCCACCAATAGGAAGATAGCAAGCCTGACTGCTCCTACTTATATCCCTCCTTAGCCAACGGTTCCTCCTAAACTAGACCTAAAGCAATTCAAAAAGGTGCTAAGAGTCTGGCTTACAAGGCTAGAAATCATGGCAAAGCCATGAAGAAATAATCCAAGATCTGCATGAGATCTCCCCTGTGGCTAGCATAAAGAGCTATCCATAGGAACCATGTGCAGTAGGCTATCCATTCCTTGAAGCCTCATGCAGTAGACCATACATGCCTCAGTGCTTCACCAGAAGCCAAACTAGCAAAGATATTCAGGGGCTTAGTTGATACATCCATCAGATTATGAAGAACCAAGAAGAGCTTTTCAGGCTTTATAAACTAATTTGGGTTCAGTGAATGACCTGGCAGACAAAAGATCGTGCTCGATCAAATAGTCCAAAGAAAGAATAGATTGCCATGCCAATGGATAGAAAGCAAATTCAGAAAAAGAAGTATGGCCCAAGCCAGATGAAATGAAAGATTGAAAGCTCGAAGTGATAACACGGTAGAGCAAGGACTTTGACTAAATAGTGAAAGTTGCAACTCCCAGTTTGCAAAATGAACTGAGAGTTAGGGGGCTTATGTTATGAGCAAAATCGACCTCACAAAAGTAGGCTAAAGGTTTAGCAAAAATTAAGTCCAAAGGATATCTAGCTCCCTGAGGATAAGAGCACGAGGACCCAATTTGCATGCTCGATGAACAGTCTCTGCACGAGCTCACCTCATTGTAGATGGGCTTGTCCTTTCTAAGCAATAGCCACAAACTCATGAAGAGGAGGCACAGCCTAGGCCAGAAGCTTAACGAGATAGAACTCTAGACAAGCTCACATTAAGCCTTAAATTTAGCCAACAAAAGGGGCCCACCCCATAAAAAGCAGCCTACAGTAGTCGGATTACAGGGGTTTTTACTATCTTTTACATTTATTATTTGATGTAATAGAATTGCAACTTATAATCATTGCATGTAACCTTTCTTTCTCTATAAATAGAAAATAGGAGATCATTGTAAAGGGGGGAGAGGCCAAAATAGCTTAGCCAAAGTTCTATAAACATTTCTTTCAGTTAAATAAAATTTCGCTGTGGACGTAGGGACCGGTGCTGCCTAATTTTAGCCAAACCATGTTAAAAATATTGCTCTCCTCCCTTCTTCTTCCTCTCCACTATCTTCTTCTCTTAATCCGTCAACTAAAAAGCAATTTGGGGTTCAAGAACCGATCATAGTTGGTTGGAGTTTGGCAGAACCAAATTTCACCATCAACAAAGCTTTTCACAAATAAATTTTTTGATTCTAATCACAATCACACTCATTTTTCTTCAGCAATTCTACTCGCAATTTTGATTGCTTTTTCAACAAAAATTTAATTTATTTATTCCTATTTTTCCTTTCTTAGATCAACACTCTATTTCTTAGACTCAAAATCATAGAAAGCCTAATTAAACATATATGGCAAATGTAAGATCCTAAGGGAGTGGTTTATAAACTAACATTAATGAATATAGTGGATACATATACAATAAGTTTAAAAGAGAATGCAAATATGAGTTAAGAAAACATTACAATGGTCATGAATGGCTGTGATTGTGGAAAGGTGATATTGTGAAGTTATGATTATTGTTGAAATTATAATCACTATAATGGATAATTATATTATGCAAATCTTGATTATGTATGTGAGACATGAAATGATACACAATGTCATGAATGATAATAAAATATGTTAATATAAAAGTGATGAGATATTTGTTATGAGAATGGAATGAATGAATACATGGTAGCCTTTGAGGCTTGATATGAGAATGATGGATTATGGTGGAAATTATGAACCAAATCCTGGATCTATACATTCCACTATGGCAAAGGGGTATAAGGCGGGTGTTGGAGATAAAAAGGCTGGGTTTATGCGGGATAAGTTGAGATTAGAGGAACAAAGAGGGTTATAATTGAATTATGACTATGTATTGCGTGATTTATATTGTTGTTACATGAAATGTTGACATGTGATATCATGAAATTGATATACATGATGAATTCCAAACATTGACATATGGCTGTGAGACCCAGAATTGGCCTAAAGTGGCTTAATGTGCTAAAAAAAGCATAATGTGAATTACCTTAATGGTAAGTCTTCAGGTACCTTATAATCCTTTATGGAGATGATATAAATACCAACTATTGTTGATCATATGTATACATGTGTATGAATGTATGGCTTTTGTTGTGTGATGAATTCATATATTTGGTATGTATCTATCTCACTAAGCCCTAGACTCATTATTTTGTAGATTTTTTTAGATACTCAAGAATTAGTGGTCAATTCCTGGTCGACTGCTGAACCAGGTCAAGATTAGTAATTTGTAAAATCGGATTGCACTACTCTACTTATAGTATAAAGCAACACTGGGTTGAACCCAAAGATCATTTGTGGATATTATCAACCAGATTAGGAGATGTAAATGGGGGGAGGGTTGGCAGAATCTAAACTAACAGCTAACACTACAAAATAGAAATGAAAATGCAAGAAGATAAACTAACCAGCCAAGAGAATCAACTTAAGATTAATGCTTCCTTAATCATTAAATATTCATTCAATTGTTGTTAATCATAACAAGGATCCCTGAAATGATTAATAAGTT
>JANHAO010015529.1:0-14784 GCA_026873985.1 Saraca asoca | reverse complement strand
ATCCTTAATTGACTCACCCTTCTCCATTTTGAACATTTCATATTTAGATACAAGGATATGCACTTTTGAAGCCTTTACTTGAGATTTACCTACATGTGCTATTTCAAGTGTATCCTATATTTCTTTAGTAGTAGAACAATGAGAGACTCTTTCATATTCATTAAGAGATAAAGATATAGAAATGATCCATTTTACCTTTGCTGCTAACAGATGTTTCTTTCTTTCTTCATTTGTCCAAAGAGACTTTGATTTAGGCTATACAACACCATTAATTAAAATCTTAGGGGACTCATATCCAAACTCTACCAAATCCCATATGTCCACATTTGTTGCTTCAATGAAATCTTTCATCTTCTGCTTCCAATAGGTATAGTGTTCCCCATTGAAACCAGAAGGTTTGTGCATTGGTGGACGTTCAGGTTGTCAAAAGTAGTTTGAATCCAAAATTCTAAAAAAATAGAATCTATATCAAGAGCCAAGGTCTGATACCAACTGTGAGCTCCCAGATTAAAAAAAATTATGGTGAAACATGGATCTTGCCTTTTAGATTGTTGGATCTATTTTTGGATTCTTTCTAATGACTTGCATAGTTATATTTGTTTCTTTGATAGATTCAAGAAAAAGGTGATAAAGATAATTATTGCAGCAAATTTGTTTCAGATTAAGATGAATTAGCTCATAAAATGAATTAACAATATTGCAAAAATAATAATGCAATAATGAATATTGTAGAAACTAGAATTGTAGAAACTAGAAAATAACAAGTATAGAAAAAATAAAGATCAAGAGACATAGATTTTTTAAGTGATTTAACTTAAATTGAAACTACAATTTAAGTTTACTCCACTGGATCTTTTATCAACCAAAGGACCACTTGAATTAATAAAAAATGTTACAATTTTACTGGACTTCGAAACTGCCAGTTTTACACCAAGACTTTACAGGCTTCCTGCTAACCTAAAAGAATTAAATTGGGCTCTTCCAAGCCTAAACACATACAAGATTTAAATAGGAATTTTGCCAACCTAGAAGACTTAAACTGGGCTTTTCTAAACCTAGAAACCAAATTTCTAACACCTGAAATGTAAAAGAAAATAATAGAGAAAAAGGTATGGTTATGAAAATTATCCTCTATTAAGAAAGTTTCCATGTTATCTACTAACAATTTTGGACCCAAATCCTATTGGGTGCTAGCTAAGCAAACTTGATTTGAGCTTTATAGGTATGTGTGAGAGAAATGAAAGTTGCTAGATAAACATTGATAAAACTCCCCTTAATTTTTTATAAATATGCTTATTTCTTATGTTTAATTTGTATACTACAAGTACAAACTTAAGTTTCAGAGATGTTGCTGAATTTGTTTTTTAGGAAAAAGGAAAGAACTTGAAACATCAAGTGATTTGAGAAGCCTTTTGATTAAAAATTTTAGGAAAACATTTAAGAAAAATTGAAACTATGAACACTAATTGATTTACTAATCGATGTTGTTTATCCAGGCTTTTTCTTTTTACATTGATGTCAAAATTGATGTGCTTCTCAATTTTTTAATTTTATGCATCGATGTATACTTCGATTCAACCTAGTTTTCAAACTTTCGAAAAGGTTGAAAATTTTTAATTTTTTAAATATACTATATAAATCGATTACACAATCAATGCAAAAAGCAACACTTATACACACCGATGTCTTAATTAATTACCTTATGAATATTCTACGAACAAACTTAAACCGTAATCGATGCATTGGTGAATTATTGGCTTCTACATTGATGCACACATAGATTCAAGGCACAATACTATAAATACCAACATTGAAGTTGAACCCATTTGCAATAGTAAACTTAGTCACTCCTTCGAGTTTCTCTCAACATTCCTTCTCCAAAATCTCTAATATTTTGATGAATGTTGATTTTAAACTTTATGTTGATATTTGTGACATCTTTATCCACTGATATTATTGAAGTTATATTGATCTTTTTATGTTTTATATGATGATTCTGATGCATATAACTCTTTTGATATTATTAACTAAATCCTAGTCAATGATTATTACTTTTGGTACATATCTTTTATTATTACTTTGTGATGTGCCAAAAGGGGGAGGAATGAAATTTTAATTTTTTTTTAAATTTTAAAATCCCATAAATTTTAGATGTTAAATAAAATCTTATTTTCAATTAAATAGGGGAAGAGAAAAAGGAAAAATAAATTTTTGATTTAACTTTTAACCTAATCTAAAATTGTTTGTCAATATAAAAAAAGGGAAAATTGTTAGCCTATATTACCCTAGCTACACTTATTCTTTAGTTTTGATATTGAAAAATAATTTTAATAAAATGTACACTTCATTATTTGATATTTTACTTTACTGCTTACTTTAATTTGTTTTACAGGTGTTTAAAGTTTATACAATTGTGATTCAAGAAGATTGAGATTAGAATTAGGGGTTACTTTATCCTTTTAGGATCTCTTGTAAATGAATTTCAAATAATCTTTGATTCAATCAAACATTTTCTAAATGAAGTAGAAAAATCATTTAAAGAAAACGAAATTTTATAAAACTATTTTACTTCACAAATCAATTTCAACATCAGTTTATGTTTTAAAATGTCTACACACATCGATGTTCACATCGATTCCTAAAGAATAGTTTTTAAAATTGTTTCAAACTGAAGGTTGGGAAAAAATCATACTTCAATGTAGTAAATTGATGTAAAAGTTGTGAACAACAAGCTGTACTTCGATTACCACACTGATTAGTTTGTGATAACCATCTATAATTGATGCTATATCCGAAGCAATCACTAAAGGTTAGTTATTCTATTATAAACGCTTATAATAGTTATAATAGCCTAACAACCTTCACTTTTTAAATGATTTTTCACAATTTTTCTACACATTCAAGTGTGAAAACTTCTAACAAGAAGAGTTAAACACATTTTTCTCTCTACTTCATCAAGCTTTTAAGATCTGATCAATGAGTAATTAAGTTCATCTTAGATTGTTTGGGATTTCATCTCAAACTGTGGTATTGTATTCTTTAACCCTTCTTATTCTATTTCTTTTTATTTGAGATTTCTAGGAATTTAGAAATTTGTATAGGTTAGAAAGAGCTTGTTACAAATCTTGTGTTTTTATTTAGGTTTAGAAGAGCTTGTTTTCAATTCTTCTAGGTTAGAAAGAAGCCTATTTAATTTCCTATGTTGTTAATGTAAACTAGCATTTTAGAAGCCTAGTAAATTCTGATAGTTTTCTTTTAATTCAGAGGTCTTTTAGTTAAGAAAGATCAAGTGGAGTAGACTTGAATTGTGGTTTCAATTCAAGTTAAACCACTTTAAAAATTTTATGTTTTCTAATTTTTATTCTTCACTATATAATTGTTATTTTTTGTTACTTTGCATTTAATCTTGCTAATCACAATTATATTCACTGTTTTAATATTGAATCCAAGTATAATACAAAGGTGTATACAAATTCCCCAATGGGAAAAGGCCAAGATCGATTTATATTCCACAATTCACTCTTTCTGGGACCTAAAAGTTATGGTACATAATCATAATATGATATGATTAAAATTGGTTTCAGCATCAAAACAAAAGATTGTCTAGCTGGCTAGGCTAACATTCTCCCCATTTTTTATGGTGACAAATAATTTTAGATAAGGTTAAAAGTTTATCAAAAAATCAATTTGAAAAATTATGTATGATTCAAAAAAGAAAATTATTAACTCTTATAAGTTCTTATAAGCTCCCCCTTTCATATATCTTCCCCTTTTTGGAAAAAAAATTTCATCTCTTTTTTTTTTTGAAAATTTTAAAGCTTATTTAAAATCAAGCTTATAGATTTCTCTCCCCCTTTTGGCACATAAAAAAGCAAAAGTATATTATAAAAAATTTAAAAATTCAAATCAGATAATGGAGTAAAGAGAATAAGGGAATTTTTTATTTTACTCCCCCTAAAATAATGATTAATTCAAAGCACATCTTACCTCAAAAACTCATGAAATGTACCTGGAAAATACTGGAAAACAAGCTTTTGCCAAAACAAACATAAAAGCATACAAAGAAAAATAGGGAGATAGGGGGTTCAAACTTTCTGTGATGAAAGCAACTATTTTTCATCATCAAAAGTTGCTTCAGATTCTTCTTCTCACATCTGCAAAAGGAAACTATACTTGCATTTGTGGTTCCTAATGGATTTTGGCTCCACAATGGTTAGTAAATATAGAAAGATAACACTTTGATAACCATACAAGCTTTTCATTTTATTTTAGCAAATATGTTCCATTTTTATAGGGACAGTACCTAATGTGATGTCCTTTTTTATTACAACAAAAGCATGTGATGTGACTGTGATTTTTATTTGATCTAATAGCCTATGATCTTTTCTTATTTTGTTGCCTATATCCTAGACCAATTTTACTATTAAAACTAGTTTGGTTCTGAAGCATGTCATTCAATTTCATTTTACTATTAGAAGAACTTTGTAGATTTTTTATTAAAAAAGCTATCTCAGCCTTAAAATTACCACAAAAATCACACTCTTTCCTAGCATTCAGTTCTTCTACTATTGCAGTCAATTTAGCATTTTCTTTCTCTAAATCCTTAAATTCATGGATTAGAATTTCATGTTTATTCTTAGATGTGCTTAAATCTTTTTCTAGCTACTTAAATTTCTTCAACAGGTCACCTTCTATCATAGCCTACTTTAGCTCTTTTGTAGTTTTAACTAAAGAATTATGAAGTTGGATGCATAGATCATTAAGCTCTTCATCATTTTTAGATTCACTATTATCATATGTACTTTCAAATTTTTCATCAGATGAAATATAGGAGAAGGATCTAGTGCCAAATACCTCAAAATCTTGGTCTTGTGCAGCCATAGAACATAGCAGAGCGTTGTCTTCAGTCTCATCTTCTTTTGAAGTAGATTCTATATCATCACCTTCATCATACCAGATAGTAAAATTAGATATTTTGTTAGATGGCCTTTTCTTCCTTCTTTTATTTTCAATTTGCCTCTTGAGATAGACTGGGCAATCTAGCCTAATGTGTCTAGATTTTTTACACTCAGAGCAAGTTGGTGTAGTGTTAATCATTTCTTCATCCGTGCTTTGTTTTTTGCCACTTGGAGCTACTTTCTTCTTTTGATTATTGTTCTTTTCTTCAAGAGTCTTATGCAGCTATTTGGTCAGTGTAGCAATTTTTTCTACATCACTTTATGAATCTCCTACACTTGAGTCTGAGTCACTTGCAGCCTTTAATACCAATGTCTTCTTGTGTTTATCCTTTTCATTCTTTTTATATCTTCTCAATTCTAGCTTATGCTCTTCAAGATTGCCAAAGAGCTCCTAATTGGTAGGGATGCCTATCATCAAAGATTCTTTAATTGCAGTAACCTTGGGTTGCCACTCCTCTGTTAGTGATCTGAGAATATTGTGAATGAGATTAGCACTATTAAATGTTCTACCAAACAATATCAAATGGCTAGTGATGGTAGTGAATCTTTGGATCAAATCTTTAATAGACTCTAACTCCTCCATTTTGAACATTTCATATTCATATACAAGGATATGCACTTTTGAAGCCTTTACTTAAGATGTATCTACATGTGTTATTTCAAGTGTATCCCATATTTCTTTGGTAGTGGAACAATTAGAGAATCTTTCATATTCACTATGAGATAAAGAGTTAGAGATGATCTATTTTACCTTTCTTGGTAACAAATGTTTCTTTCTTTCTTCATCTGTCCAAAGAGACTTTGATTTTGGTTGTACAACACCAATAATTGAAATTTTGGGGGACTCATATCCAAGCTCTACCAAATCCCACATGTTCACATCTATTACTTCAATAAAGTCTTTCATTTTCTAATTTCAATAGGTATAGTGTTCCCCATTGAAACTAGGAGGTTTGTGCATTGGTGGGCATTCATGTAATAAAAAGTAGTTTGAATCCATAATTCTCAAGAAATAGAGTCTGTATCAAGAGCCAAGCTCTGATACCTACTAATGAGGTCTTATGAAAATTGGATCATGCCCTTTAGATCGTTGGATTTATTTTTGGATTCTTTTTAATGCGTTACATAGCTATCTTGGTTTATTTGACAAATTCAAGGGAAAGATGATAAAGATAATCAATGCAGCAGATTTTTTTAAGATTAAGATGAATTAACTCACAAAATGAATCAACAACATAGTAAGAATAATAATGCAGCAATGTAGTAAACAATATTGTAGAAACGAAAAAAAAGTGTAGTAAAGAATAAAGATTAGGAGACATAGATTTTTTAAGTGGTTTAACTTAAATTGAAACTACAATTCAAGTTTTATTCACTTGATAATCCTCAACTGGATCACCACTTCAATTAATCAAAAAACATTAGGATTTAACTAGGCTCCTAAACTATAAGTTTTACAACACATGACTTTATAAGCTTCTTGCTAATCTAGAAGAATTAAACTGGGCTCTTCCAAACCTAAAACAATCACAAGTCTTAGTTAGGCTCTTGTAGACTGAGCAAGATTTCTAACACCAGAAACCTTAAAGAAAACAGAGAGAAAATTTAAGAATATAGAACCAAGGAATTGAGCTAAAAATCTTAATTAATCTATGTGAATCCATGACAAAAGAGCTCCAAGATCATTTAATCAATATAAATCAAAGATGTAGAGGTACAAGAGATGAGAGAAAGGTTTTTCGCACTCCTTTAAATCAATTACCATGCAGCTATGAAATGAAATAAGGTGAAGAAGATACATATATATATATATATAGAATAGATATAATCGACTATAATAGAATAACAAATCTTCTATTAGTGAATGGATTTGTGAATCGATTTGTGAGTGATTTTAGATAGGTTACAACTTGACTAACTTTACTGGATCAACTCGCGAATCAATTCAAAGTCAATCTATGAATCGATTCATGGGTTTTTGTAAACCTTTGATAAGTCCAATTTTCAAGCAGTATTTCATATGTTCTTGCTAGAATTGACTCATGAATCAATTCATAGAGCAAAAAATGGTTTTTATAAAATGGAAAACAAATGAAATGGTGATTTGAAATCTTTTTAAAATAATCTCATTTCATTGTCATATTTCTACCTCTTTTTGAAAAATATTTTTAGAAAAATAATTAGAGCTAAATTGTGAAAAATTCACTTGCAAAAGAACCTACAAAAACCAAAATAAAATCCTAAATCTAATGTAAATCTTTCATAGAATATTGTTGAACTTTGATACCTGCAAACATTCAACAAATGTTATAGTACATAATCATAATATGATATGATCAAAATTATTTTCATCATCAAAACAAAAGATAGCCTAGCTAGCTAGGCTAACAGTAAGCTTCATAGAAACCCAGTAGGTAAATCATTTGCTAACTAACTAGGAAAGAAAGATGTGTCAAATCTAGTTATCACATTTGAATGTAAGTGCACCAAATTCATATACACATTAAGGGGAGTATAACTCTCCTTAACAAAGAATAAGAAACAACACTCGTAATCATTTCACAACTTTTGTCATTCAATAAAAAGAACCCTCTACTTGAAATGTATGACCTCGACTAATGATGAAGGCTTAAATAAATTTCATTCAAGAAGAAACATTTCTTTTGCAAACTTGGCCAACTATCAAAACCTTTAGCATCCTTTAGTCGAACAAAGGCATTTTGATCAAATCAATACATTCCATTTAAATAGGGTATTCAAATAAAGCACTTTCAATCCAATCAAGTGAAGGAATTTAAATAAAACATTTTCAATTCAATCAAGTGAAGGAATTCAAATAAACTAAGAGTTAGATCAAAGTGCAAGTTTCTTTATGCAACTTACCATACAATTTATAATTCAATATCAATGCTCCATTCACCTTATCATTCCAGAAGTTTAATTCCTCATTATCTCTTCACCAATTTCATGGCCATATCAATCTAAAATTTTTAAATACTATTTAGAGCACCTTAAAGAACTTTTTCTATTAATCTAACTTCCAATTCACACATAATTAATCAAAATAATCACATTAACTCATAGTTCATACAATCATTTCCATATTCAATCATTTAGCCAACTCAATGCACAAACAATCAATTCTTCATTCAAGAGGCCAACTACAATCACCAACAATCATATGATAAGAAAATTTCGAGCTCATAATTATTTATATTTAAAAAGCACCATATGGAATCAAGAAGGGAACATTTTACCTATGTTCACATAATTATCTATTTTCTACATTGTAAGAGGAAAACCAACCATGTTTACATAGGCTTAAGTTATACCATTTACTTGATTCCAACATTCCATACTTATAAGTATTAATCTCACAATTCACTATTCATGAAACTCTTCTCAACATACTCAATCAACTTTCCACTTGCACCCCTCACTTACACCCATTAAATATTATTGCAAGCCATATATCTAAATAGGAACATTGCTCCCTTTAGCTAACTTTTCCACACTCACAATTACCTTATTAAATCATTCATTCATACATTTTTTTTAAATTTTTTCAAGCCAGTCACTTTCCCACACCCAAAGTAAAATAAGCCCATGGTAGTAGAGAGTCAATCCTAATTAGCAAAACCTTAATACACTTTTAACACACTTTTCCATCAATCTTTAAACCAATTTAAACTATGGTAATGTAAAGTCAAGTTTATTTAAATACATATCAACTAGCATGTAAACAGTATATTAGATGATGATAATCTACTCACTACATATATAGCCCTCACAATACCTAATTATGTAGTTAGTGCTATCTCAACTTCAACATATTACTACTATTAGCCCTATAGTATTATATAATGCATTAATCAACACCTTCACTTATAACAAACATTCTAACAAATATATTCCTTATAATTCAATTAACTCAAGCTACAAAGCAATTTAAAAGTTTTACATCTAACATAGCAAGTTAAAACATAATGCAAAGACAATTGAAGTAAGTAATTTACTCACTTGAAATTATGTTCTCTTGAGGTTGAGACCTCCCAATCAAAATGTGTTGCCACCACTACATCTTAAACTTTCTCATTCTAAACTTTCCTCATCCTTCATAAATAAGATAACATAAACTAGAATTGCTTCTAAATTCTTAAAATCAACCCCTAGAAATCATACCATAATTAGTCAAAAAAATAACATGGAAAGAGCTATTATTCCATCTTGCCTTAGCATAGGATCAATACGAGCTTTAAGGGCATAAATTTTTAGTAGAATTTAACTCAAAATTATGTCCAAACTTCAATTACAATAATCGCACCAAGACAATCAAACTTCAGTCATAATAATTGTATTGAAACAATCAGGTTTGGCATAGAAAAGGGTAAGAAAAATAAAATTGGGGATTATGAACACTTAGGGTTTTCTTAAATAGCTTGCCTAACATTCAATTGAGCAAAGAAAGGGCATCATTTAACCAAATATGCAACTAGCTTGAGGTTTTTAATGTTTGTTGGGCTTCATGTTAACACTAGCTATTTTCAACTAACTAACTATGGCTGAGTGATGTTCAAATAGTAGCTGCTAGCATTGGATGGACAAAATTCACTCTCTTTATATTTTGTTAGGTTTTTTATTCAGGTAAGAAAGAATAAGTGAGGGAGATTTCTTTAAAACACAGGCCAAATGGCCATTCTTTCACATAGGCAGAATGGCCATTCTTTTTAATACAAAAGGCTAGTTGGTCCTTAGCAAAATGAAAGGGCTAATTGGCCCCTTTTTGTAAAAAAAAAAAAAGTGCATTTTTATTATTTTTATATTATTTATTTATTTATTTTTAAATTATTTTAATAAATTAAAAAAATTTGGTATAGGTTGGTATTTCATGTCCACATAAAATCCATTAGAAGACAATTTAATCATTTACTTTACTTACAAAATTAAACATTGGTTTTTTTAGTAATAAAATAAGTCATATAATTATTAAGTGTCTAAAATACGTGACAAGTCCAAATAGTTTGATAAAATTAATTATTATATGTTTTTCATAAAAATAAAATAAAATAATTGACTAAATTGAAACACTTAAATCACATATTATAAAATTATAAATTGTCAAATTAGATTATTTTTACTAAATCACTTCAAGATACCTTTTGCAAATCTTTTATTTATAAAATTTAAATATTCATAATTTATAGGAAGAATCTTTACAACAGTTATTCACTTAAATGCTTTTGGATGTTACTATTTATTTATGTCTTGGCTGGATAGGAAGGTTCAATAATTGATTTTAAAGTGCTTAAGAATGTAATTACTCATCCTAACGGTCTAAAAAGTTCCACAAGGTACTATATGAGGAAAAAAAATCAATTGTAGAAAATGTATCTTATTTTATTTTGTACAAATACTTAGTTTTTGAATTAATTATAGGCTACTATTACTTATGTGATGTTGGATACATGAATGGGACTCGGTTCCTTGCACCATATAGAGGGCAGTGGTATCACTTGAGCAAATCAAGAGATAGGGCATAACCGGCCACACCCCAAGAGTTATTTAATATGAAACATTCATCTCCTAGGAATGTGATAGAGAGGATATTTGGGCTACTAAAAGGGCATTGGAAATTCTAAGAACCAAGTCATTTTACCCAGTAAAGGCACTTGGTAGCATGATCATTGCATGTTATTTGCCCCAGGGCTCTACATGAATAGTTTTGATGATGATAAATAGCAAATGGTGAATATATATATGTTCAAATAGCATTACATGTCTTTGTGCTATATCATATTCAATGTGCTTAATGCTAAGTGTTAACAAGAATGCTATGCTAGGGTTAATGAACATATGTGATAAGATTGCAATGCATGCTCTTTTACTAATTTGTTTTAGTTATATATTTGAATTATGCATTATGATAAATTAGATTGGACTAACTATATGGATTGTAAAGCTTTATATTTATTTTATAGGATCTTTTTAACCTTTACTTTTTCATGCTTTGTCAAAAGACAATGTTGTTCTTCCTTTTTGCTATCATCCTCAAATCTTTACCCATAGGTGGTCTCCAAAGTATCTAAAATATCCTTTGTTGTTTTGAACTTTGAAATTCTTGAAAATTCATTAGAAGGTAATGTAGTTACAATAATCCATTTGAGTTTAGAAGCAAGAGAGTATTTTCTTTCTTCTTCATCAGTCCACAAAAGTTTAGACTTTGGTTCAGGAGTTCCATTAACACAAATTACAGGATATTCATAACCTAATTCTAAATTTTCTAACATTTCAATATCTACAACTTCAATAAAAATCTTGATTTTAAATTTCCAAAAATCAAAGTTTTCATTATCAAATAAGATGGGTTGTTCAAAGATGGGCAATCAAAGAAAATAGATGAGTTCGAATCCATGTTTTGTTCAAATAAAGGAGTATCAAGAGCCAATCCTTTGATACCAACTTTCAGGCCCCTAAAAGAGTAGCTAAAAAAATTGTGGAATTTAAATGGATCTTGCCCTTTTTCTCATTGGAGAATTTACATATGCCTTTGTTTTATTCTAATCCAATATTTAAACAATAAATATGATTATGATCAGCAAAATCAAATGTAAAGCAATAGAAAATAACAATTAAGATGTAAGAATAAAAATCAGTAGATACAAAGTTTTTAAAATGGTTTAACTTTGTTATGGGAAAAATCTAGTCTCACATAATAAAAAGGCAAAAGCCCTGTGAAGACCGAGAACCAATTAGAAATAGCCCAGCTTGTCAAAGTAGCTTCACCTCGCTAACCAAGAGGTCGGCGTGTAAGTAAGGCTCAAAGCAGCTCGTTAGAGCTTAGCAAGAGCTAAGCTCGCTTTGCTGAGAAAAAGCCAACAGTGACCCCAAGCTAAGCATTTCAACTCGCAAGACTGGGTGTATTGCCCAATTAAAGGTTTAATGAGATGAGAACATTAGAAAGGCCTGCGTCAGGTCTCAAATCTAGTAGACATATGGGGCCCACCCATAGAAAGCCATCTATGAGAGCTTAATTGTAGGAAGATAATTGTCTTGTACATTTAATGTTTATAATGATGTATTTGTACCATGTAAAACTCTATAGAATTCACTTCAGATTAATAAAAGCTACTATAGAAGTAGGGTCCAGTACTATCTAGATTTAGCTGAACCACATTAAAAATACTGCTCTCCATTGCTTTTTTTCCTCTCCACCATTCCTATCATCTTCTCTATCTCTCACTTTATCCTCCAACGAGTAGCTTAGGGATACAAGAACTTCACTGGTTAATTGGAGTCTGGTAGAACCAAATTTCACTGTCAACAAACTTGAATAGAAATCGTAATTCAAGTCTACTCTACTTGATCTTTCTTAACCAAAAGACCTCTTAAATTAAAAACAAAAACTATTAGGATTATCAAGCTCCTAAATTGCCAGATTTACAACAAACACACAAGAATTTGACAGGCTTCTTGCTAACCTAGAAGAATTGGGACATTTTCCTTTAAACATGAAGAAAAACAAAAGATTACCAGGTTCTTGCTAACCTATACTAGATTTCTAAATCCTTAGAAATCTTAAAAATAGAGAGATAAAAATAAGAAAGGAAGTAAGAAATACAATACCAGTGTTTGAGATGAAAATCTCAAACAAACTAAGATAAACTTAGGTGATCTTTGATTCAAAACTCTTGTAGAAATCTCAGAAGTTTGATGAGGTAGAGAGAAAAATGTTTTTAGCTCTTTTTCGAATGATTTTAATCTAAACTATGAAAGAAAAATGATGAAAGATCGCTTATATAGTAGAGATGGTTAGGTAGTTTTAATTACTATAACCATTTGTAACAGAATAACTAACTTATAGTTAGTACATTAATTGTCACATCGATTACAGTCTGTTATTTACTAACTCATCGATGTGGTAATAAAAGTATAATCTATTATTTATAGTTTGCACATCAATTACTGCATCAAAGTAACTATTTTTCTAAACATTTAATTTAACAAAGTTTTGAAAATTGTTCTATGTCAATTTGATATGAACATCAATGTATATAGAAATTTCAAAGATATAAATTGATGTATAAATTGAAGTATAAAGTGAAAAATAGTTTTATAAAATCTTATTTTCTTCAAATAATTTTTCTACCTCATCGTTCAGTTACAAAGATTTGCATCAAAAATCAAATGAGTTTATTTACAAGAGATCCTATTGAAAATAAAAATAAATCCTAAAACTAATCTTGGATCTTCTTGAGTCCCCGAATAGTTTGAATCCTGTAAAATAAATTAACACAAATAGTGAAATAATATCAATAATATGAAAATTGATTAAAATTATTTTTTGACATATAATTGTTTTTCAATATCAAATCAATCTAGTTAGCTAAACTAAAAAAACTAGCAAAATCTTAAGAAGGCTAACATTTCCAGTGGATCATGGACCTCAAATTAATAAATCATTTGAAAATATTATACTACTAAGTCTCTCCATAAATAAGAGATTTTATATTCATATCATAATATCAATAATCTAAACATAACATAAAACATTCCCAGTAGCATAAACTTCAAAATAATGACATTTGTATAACACGAAATCCTTACTTTTGTGAACAATAATCGTTACAATATGCATAAATATGCTAAATTATTTTCATATTTATTCACCATAAAGCAAAATGAAATCACTAGTTCTAATAATGTAAATTAAAATAAAATGTAACATTTCATCACAACAAATTATTTTCATATGTATATATAACATAAGTCAAACTTTTAAAACAAGTTATCATAAGAAAATCCCATTATTCATAAATCATAATAATCCATATCATAAAATTATTTCATATTGCAAATGGGATTTATCAAAAGAGTAGGATTATCCACTCACCTTAGAAACTCCTTAAAGATCAAATTTTTCTTCAACAAGATTGATTAATATGACACAAAGATTCAACAAAGTGCTAGATCAGCTAGCTTGGAAATTCGAGCCACTCAATTTAGTTAGGTATAATCAACATCAAAATCTATACTTGAACTTAATTTTAGAGTCCTCTAACTAAGCACACCTACTCACACTAACATTGTGCTTCAATATTTAAGCGAAAATTTCAAAATCAAGTACTAGAGTCACTTGCTTGGATATTTAGCAAAATCTCAAAAATTTGATGTTGATGTGCTTGGTTCTTTAATAGGAATTTAATTGAAGAAAATCAACAAGAAAAAATCCAATTTTCTTCAACTTTAAAGGTAAGGGTTTCAAGATAGATCTACTTGAAAACTTGATACAGACTTGTTATAAAATAAATTTTTTGTTTTAGGAATACTAACCACCATCCAAAGTCTAAGTGGGAAGCTTGGAGTTAGTCAGATCATCACCAAAAAAGCTAGCACAAGTTCAACTGAGATGGTGCTAGAGGAGAAGTTAAGTTGCTGTAAAGTTGGTCCATGGAGGAGGGAGCGCCAGAGAGTGATTGGAGGAAAACCAGTGGTCAGACCTTGTTGGATGGCAACAAGTTGAAGAAGAAATGAAGTTAGCTCAGTAGAGGAGAACCCAAGTAGCACGAGTTCTGGAAAAATAGAGAATGCACAGAGGGGAAGAAGTTACTCGGAAATTTTATAACATAAAATGAAAACATTTGAGAAAAAGAACTAAACCCATTTTCTCTTTACCTCATCAAGTTTTGAGATTTAATCAAGCTTTTGGATCTAAAATCAATTGAGTTCATCTTAGATTATTTGAGATTTTCACCTCAAACCAATGGTATTGTATTTTTTACAATTCTTCTTATTTCTATTTCTTTGCTTAAGATTTCTAGGGATTTAG
>JANHAO010015528.1:0-14796 GCA_026873985.1 Saraca asoca | reverse complement strand
ACAGCAGTATCTAGAACTAAACTAACAAACTAAGGGAAAAGATAGACAAAAACTACAAGTTAATGACTAATTAAGGGTTAAAATCGGGTATTTTTATAGGTACATTTTCTACTTATCAACAAACGAGTATGAGGACATTATTTTCTTGGGTTGAAGTTTTTTATTAAGACTGATAACACTACAATCAGTCACTTCTTTAACCAACTGAAGTTAACCTTAAAGTAAAGTTGTTGGTAAGAGTTCATGGCAAAATTTAACTTTGAGTTCTAGCACAAGTCAAGACAGACCAACTAGGTTATAGATGCCCTTATTCACAAGCTTGAGCTTATAGCAATGGCCTTGATGGCATACATAGCTTATAGTTGTGCCACTACGAATATGCAAAAGAGAATAAAAAAGAATCTTGCTAAAAATTTAGTGGCTTAAACCTTCATGAATCTTGCTAAAGAGGGTAAAACTCATTCGTCATAGGTAGAAGATGATCTACTGTGGATAAAAGGGAGAAGACTCTTTGTCCCTAGAGCAAGTGACTTAAGGAAGGTACTTTTGAAGAAGTGTCATGATACATTATGGGCTGACCATCTAGGTTGGTAGAGAACTTATACCTTGTTGAAGTAAGGTTAAAATTGGCCATAGATGCATGATGATGCAGTCAATTACACCAAAACTTGTCTCATCTACTAGCAAGATTAGGTCATGAGAGATAAGACCACGAGACTTTTAAAGCCATTTCAAGTACTTAATAGACCATGGGAAAGTGTCTCACTAAACTTTACTTTCAACCTTCCTAAAATGGGAGATTTGTCCATTATTTTGCTGGTAATAGATCACTTTTTGAAGTGTTGAACTTTCATCCCAACTTTGAAATATTGCATGGTGGAGGAGACAACCTAGTTATTTTTCAATTTTGTGCTTAAGTACTGGGGTGTTTCCTAAAACATTATGAGTGATCGAGACAATAGATTCACTGGGACTTTATGGTCTAAACTTTTCAACGTTCTCAGATCATAGCTCAACATCTTGTCAAGTTATCATCTTTAAATTGATGGCTAGACTAAGAGATTTAATGGCCTTTTGGAGGAGTACTTGAAGCACTTTGCAAATGCTAATAAGAATAATTGGCCATAACTACTTGATGTTGCACAATCTTGCTTTAATGCTCAAAAGAGTTCTGGTGCCAACAAAAGTCCATTTGAGATTGCAACAGGTCAATAGTTGCTCTTACCCCACATAGTGTTTGAGCCATATAATGATGTAAATCCAAAAGCACACCACTTCAGGAAAAAATTGGAAGCTAAATGTAGAAGTTGCTCAAGCTTACATAGAGAAAGCATCAAAGAGAATGAAGAAATGGGCAAACAAGGGGTACCAAGATTTAGAATTCAAGGTGGGAGATTTTGTACTAGTGAAACTGATGCCGAAATAGCTGAAAAGCCTCAAAAACAAAGATAAAAGATTAATCCAAAAGTATGAAGGGCAAGTTCCTATCATTGCTATAGCTAGGAAAGTACCTTACAAGTTAGTCTTGTACACCAATTTAGTAGGCAAACGTACTCTATTTGACACAAAACTTAGTGGATAAATCAAGCATAGTATAGAGGTCTTCCAGTGCAAATTTGCATGAATCCAACTTGTGTGCTTTTTTTTTTATTTTCTCCCCATTTTAGGACTACTTATGTAATTTTAACTAAGGTAACTTGTCCAATGCGAGTAGATAAGCCCATGGTTGTGATCGTTGGATTTTTAGCTTTCCATCGATATAAAATAATACACAAAACCCTTCCTGAGTTAAGAGAAAAGACTTTATATTAACTTACGAAAAGTATGTCTAGTCTTAATATTAGACTTTTGGCATAGAATGCATTGTAGGGAGGATGCCTAGTGGCCCTAGGGGGAATTCTAGCACTAATCTAGGGGTCCAAGTGCATGGCTTGGTGTCTCCCCTACATACTCCAAGCTATGGATTGAGGCTTAATATGAATAAAAAAAAGTAGGCCCTGTTCAATTTATTTTATCCTAATTTTCTCACATTACATGAGTTGCATTCTTGGATGCCTTGTTGTGCTTGTTTTAAGCCTACTTTATGCTATATGATGTGTTAACATTGCCCCTTACTTGCGAATGGATTGTTTTCCTTAATTTTCTTTTATCTTCTATTGTGCTATTTAATGCTTTTTGGCTTAATGTATTTGTTCCTTGGTGTTGCAGGATTAATCATTGGATATCTTGCTTTCAAGTGGTAGATAGCAAGTGTTGCTTGGTCTAGCTTTTAAACTTGCTAGCCTATGACAACTTGCCAGTCATTCAAGAGTAATGATGGTCTTGCACACACTAAGAACTCTCTATAGTGTTCTATTCAACCTAAAAAACTTGTATGCCAAATAAATAAATAAATAAAGTTATTTATTTAGATTATATGTATTGGATACATATTGGTTAAAAGAAATAATAAATAATAGATTCATGTATAATAGTTATTAAATAGATTCTTGTATTGACTAGAAGATTACTTAATTAAGTAATCATGAATTTATTTAAGATTAAGACTTTAAATATATCATATTAAGAGACTTTGTAAGTCACTCCCTTTTACTATTAAAGGATGAGATTATGGGAGAACTATAACATAAGTTTTTTCATTTCTTCTATACCTTCAAAAAAAAATATTGAATAGGATTCAAGACAGAGGAAGTCTGCGTGTTAGCTTTAAAGGACTTTGCATTTGTGAAGTCTAGCGTGATAAAATCTTAGGGACACTTGTGCTAAATTCGTGGCTAATGGAAGCACAATACAACAAACACTTATGAAGTTTCTCTGGTTGAAGTTTTCTCCAATTCACATAAGATATATCTAAATCCTTTGTTTAAAAAACACAATATGTGTAAATGATCTTTGGATAATTATGAAATTTCTTCTCTATAAATATATTTTGTATATCATAAAAGGTATTCTTACATTGGTATCAAAACCTAACACATATATTCCATTTGTCCATTTAACTATAATTATTTTTTATATTATTTTAGTCTATCATTTTTATTGTTATTATTTTTCTTATCATTACAATTATAATTTGCTGACCTCATTTACTATTAAAATTTTGAATTATTTTAAACCCATCATTAAAAAATAAGTTTTTATAATTAAAATTTTGAATTATATTTTGACTCTATCACTAAAAAATAAACTTTTACTATTAAATTGTAAATTATATTTTAACTCCATCATTGAAAATAATTTTTATTATTAAAATTTTAAATTATATTTTAACTCTCATATTAAATTTTCATTTATCTTTTATTACTTATTCATGTAAGTAGATATTTTTTATTTGCACTACAAAATTGAAAGCAATAATAAACTAAGAATAAAATATTTTATTGTCAAACTTTCCCTTTTTTTCCTCAATGTTTTTCTATATATTACACATACAACATGTATAAGAATGAAAGTCAAATAAATGTGATTCAAAAATGTCTTTTCTTTAAATTTTGAAATATCTAAAATAAAAAAAGTACACCTTATTAGAAATTCTAATGTTGAAAGTATACTCAAATTCATTGACACCAAATACAAGCAAATTTAAACATCATCAAAAATAAAAATTCACATCAAATAAATGTTTTGTGAGATGAGATAGGTATATATGAATCCACCACATTTTGAAATTCCACTCACTATATCCTGATTCTACAATCAACAATATCCACAAAGGTTGTCAAAATGTTAGACAAGTTAAGCCAATATTGTCCCTAAATTTTATAAAATTTTGACAGAGAGATGTTTACTTTTGGGGAATATACCTGCAAAATTAGACCACTGAACTAATGGCCTATCACATGATCAATTTTTTTTTTTTTGTTTTGCCTTCTTCCATACTACTGGCTTTAAGCACAATGGCACCAGAAGTCACACTATCACAATGATAATGTACTCATAAATAAAATAGTAACCAATGTAAAATATTTATCCCTAGTGTTTATTATTAGTCATAATTTAATTAAAGCTACTCAAATCTTTATCAGAAGCTATTTTTAAGAGTTATACATGATTTGTACAACTTGTTTACCTTTTATTTATGTCAATAAACCCTTCTGTACATTGGGAGAATAACAAGACGAACAAACATCAATGAATTAATTAAAAAGGTAATTTGATCATTTCATGGCATTCTAGTTAGTTAATTTTTAAAATAGTTTGTGACATGAAAAAAAGAAACTACTCTCATATGGCCAGTTGCTTGGGGCTCCTCCCAAATAATTAATTAAATTAACAATGCTATTTTTTTGACCAAGTAGTTTAATACACAAATAACTTGTAGCCTTATGTTGATTCATAAATTAGAGTCCATTGGATTGCAAACAAGTACAATGGACAAAGATAGGCATTAAGATACTAAGTTTTCTTTTAGAATAGAATAGACAAACTAAGGCAAAAGAAATGGCATTTACCATCAAGTCACTTCAAGAATAGAAAAAGTGAAAAACAAAGAAATAATCAAGTTAGAATTATATACTTGTTAGCATTCATCATCAATGCCATGCTGCTAGATATTGAAATTTGTGCAAAATCTTCTACAAGCTCATCCTCATCAATATTAGGCAACACTGCAAAGACATAAAGTGCATGTAAAACATAAATGAATGTATACATATAATACACTAATCTTCTTCCTAGGAGATCTAGTCTTGAGTATATAAAATTGCCTCCACAACTTTTGGTTTTAGAAAACTCCTATGTTTCTCAATAATACAGTCTCCAATGCTAAAAGTTGATTCAAAAGCAATTGTTATAACTGGAATGCTTAACATGTCTGTAGCTAATAATGACAACTCTCCATAATGGTTTTGATTCACCTTCCAAATGTCCAAAATACCCAACTCAAGAGTCTACTTATAGTTAAGCTTGTTTTCTTCCAAGTATGAATTTAAGTGTGACTTACTATTGGGTAATTTAGGTAGTTGACTTTAAAATTTTTCATTGTCTCACATGTCATCCATAATGTCATCCATACCTTGACTATCGATATTAAATGCAAATGAGCTTTGTTGACTTCAGGAGCTAGAAGAGGATACATACTCATCATAAAGGAGATGTAACTTTTTATTAATCTCTACCACCTTTTCTTGACCAAAAGATATCATTTTAAATACATATTCAACAATTGGCAACTTGTAGCAGGGATCCAAAATAATAACAAATGAGAAAACTAGGCTACAATAATCCCAATATTTATCAAACTTCAATTTCATTTTCTTTGCCATATTAGTTATTGTATCATCACCATCAATGTTAGGTCAGTTGACCTCTTTTAGAAGTAATTGAATTCCCCATACCCCATGAAAATACAAATTTGCTATAGAGTACTTAGTGCCTAAGAAAAGTATGGTAATCTCATAAAAACGTTTTATAAGCCTTGAAATCCTTTTAGCCCTATCCCACTCATTATCAAATGAACAAGTCTTATAATTAGAGTCAATCACACTTAAATGCACAAAAGCATGTCAAAATGGTAAGACACTATCCAACATTTGGAATATTGAATTCCACCTAGTTGGCACATCTTGTCAAACCTTTTTGTTACTTAAAAAAGATAATTGGGAAAGTCATTATGGAAACCTAACTTTTCTTGCTTTTAAACCTTTAACATACTTTACACTTTCCCTTATCTTATCCACTATAGCTTCAATTACTTTCAATCCATCTTGAACTATTAAATTTAAAATGTATGCACCATAGCGAATATGAAACAATTCACCATTTTAAGGCAGTGGATTTTCAAATCCAAGATGTATTTTGAGTGTATTCACTAAGACATCATTGTATGATGCATTATCTAACATTAGTGAAAACACTTTCTTCTTAACCTTCCACTCCTTTAATACCCCAAGAAGTTTCTGAGCTAAAATAACACCAATGCATGGTGGGGGAACATTCATAAAACTTAATATTTTTTTTTCTATAACTTGCATTCCTCATCAACATAATGTGTTATTATCACTATGTATTCATTTGTGGTAGTTGAAGACCACAAATCCAAAACCAAACAAATCTTCCCACCCAATAATGCAAGGCTTCCTTTTAATTTCTCATTTTACTTGTTATAAACCTTGATTACATTAGATTTAAAAGTGTTTCTTGAAATAAGAGGAGCTTATGCATTCAAAAATTTAATGAAACTTGTTGTCCATTTGTGCTCTACAAATGTAAATGGATAGCCATGCATGATAATTGCTTCATCCATCTACTTTCTATACATCTCTCAATCCAAGGGGCAAGCTTTTTCTCTTTTATTTTCTTGTGTGGGGCACTTTCCATGTGACGTTTCATATTAGATGTATCAGAACTAGTTCTTTTTGCATACTTGATTTTGTATACTTTACATTTTGCTTTTGGTGTTCCACCTGTATCCACTATATGATCAAACTGATCTTATACTATAAAAGTTCTAGATCTTTTGAAACTTGAGCTACTTTTATCAAGTTCCAAATCCTCAAGTCTATTATCACCATAAAAGTCACTTATTTTTTGGGAAAAAAAGGGGTAAGAAATTATCACTATGAGTAATCAATTTTAATAAAATGTTATTAAATAAACAAATAAATCCTTATTGTGTACAAAATGTACTCACAAACTAATTAATTGGAACCATACAACTAAAGTTATATGTGAACTACGCATCATTTTTAATAGTCAATATAACCTTCATGTCAAGGAAACATCTACCTAATTGAAAGGCAATAACCAAACTTGCAGATAAACCTAGCTAGAAAACAAAAACATGTGTAAACCTCACAACTTTTCAAATTTGTAGAAGCTTAAAAATTATCTCTTAAGACACTACATTTATTGTTTACCCATCATTTGTTATTCACACATATGTAAATATGGTAATAGTATGAAGATGATAAACTTCCATTTGGAGGGGTTAAATGGAAAGCTTACATGTAATGCTCACTAGTTACATAATAGCTTGTCTCAACTCCCTTGTTGCCTACTGGAGAAACAAATGTGAGAATTAGAAATACTTGAAATTATATTAGAAAGCAAGTCCATATTAAGATGTTGTGCCTACCTAACTTGTCTTAGCCTGTGAACATTGTATTGTGAACAAAGTTATGGTTTAGATTTGATTTTGTGTTATTTTAAAAGTGTCCAATGCTAAAGTTGTGTCCTATGATTATATGCTAATTATATTCATTTGCCTTTGCTCAGAACACTCCTTAATTATAGCCATGTAAACTAGCAACAGTAATAGTGGATTATTTTGAACAGTGTTTTCCTTTACTTACCACTATTCTAGCCGATACCAAAAATTTAATCAAGCGTGGAACTAGACCTTGTTAAAATAAGACACACCCATATTTTTAATAGACCAACTTATAATATAATAAGTTAAATGGGTGGATTCAATTTTTACAAAAATAAATAAATCATTTCAAGCAAGATAGATACATAATGTGATGCCCTGTAGTTCAAATGCTAAATAGTAGATTAGTGTTCAAAATTGTTCCATTTGTATCTTGTGGCTCGCATCAATCATTAAAATTTTTCATATCAGTGTCTTTTTAACATATCATAGCTCTTACCACAATATCCAAATATAAATCAATTATCATAGTCAAATAACCTTAAGATGTATACTATAACCACTTTACTTAGACAATCAAACTAAAATTGTAAATTCAATGAAATTTATCAAGGATGGTTTCTATTTATGCAAGAAACTTATAAATTGCAATTAAATATTATTCAATCGTATTGTTGAACACTAATTTAATCCCTGTGTATAACACAGTAATGAATATTGGCTTATTGGTGATCTTGTATTATGGATTACAGTTTTTAAAATAATATGCAAACTCAAATAAAGATAGATTCAGAAAATCTAATGAAGTAATATTTAGAAAATCTTTCTTGGGTCAACTAAAGTCCAAGCAAATGCTTAAGTGTTTCTAGAACATGTTTTATACTTGATCACAAATCTTAGTCCTCATTAATTTTGATTACTCCTAGATATTTAAACAATATTCAATGATATGATTGAAGATTAATTTTCGCCATGTGTATAACACTACTATTGATGGCAAATTGGCAATGTTTCCAAGGGAATAGTAAGACCATATAAAGAATCACAATAATCATCTCAATCAAATTCATTAAACATCTAGAATACAAAATCAAATAATATTAAGTATCTTAATCCAACCACTTAGCTAAAAATCAAAATCATTAGTGGGCAATCCTAAAAAAACCAAGAGCAGAGCTCTAGCTAAAAAGTATCCAACATCTAAAACCTAAACAAAAGAAACAAGGAATCATCAAAAGTAACATAAAAAACTTTGATTCAACATATTTCAAATACTTAAATCTTCAAGTACAATTTGAAAAATTAGACTTGTTTCAAAAAAGTTCATTCAAGCAAATATGATTATAATATGGTGATTACAGTGTCCAAAATTGTTATTAAAGCAAGCAAATCAACTAGCAAAGAAAAAACTTCTAAGACTCAGATCAAAATTTACCCACAAATCTAAATAACCACACCAAAGAATCAAGACTCATAAATCAAAATTTACCCACAAATCTAAATAACAAGAGATGGAAAATATAGAAGAGATTGAAAATAGAAAAATTAGATCAATGAAACAAAAATTAAAAAAAAAAGATAAAAGGGGCAAAAACCTAGGATTCGACTAAAGGAAATCGATGGACAAATTTGTATCATGGATGAAATTGTAATATTGGAAGATGGAAGCTATGCCCACAAATGCTTAGCTCTGTTCCCAAATCCACTAGGAAGATGGAAGCTCTTGCCCACTTCATGATTGCAAGCCTAAAAAGAAGAGTACTATGTTGTTCAATCCATGGATGTTGCAAGCCTAAGAAGAGTACAAAGTTGCTCAATCCATGGATGTTGTAATGAAACATATAGGTGAGGTTTGTGAGCAAAATTTTAGGATTTAGGGATTTTAGATAGATTTTAGGTTTATGCAAAGTAAAATACAAGTGTGGTGTGTGTGAGTTTCATTTAATTTAATATAATATTTTTTATTTAAAAAATTTTAATTTAAAGTTTATATAAAGTTGGATGGATAATAGATATCCATGGATGGATCTTCAATGACCTTTTTATTAAATTGATTAACATTTCACCTATCCATTTAACCCATTAAACGTGATGGATAGATTTGGATTGACCCAAAGATGGATAAATTGGATAGATTCATGGATATGCATCCATTTTGCCATCCCTAGGCAAAACTATTTGCTTCTTGGATTAATTAATAGCTCATAATAAGGACATGGCTACAATGTTGACCATTGACCCATTGTCTATTAGAGCTCTCCTCACTTTCCTTCCTTTGATAGAGCCTTTGATGAACACAAATTATACATATTTATATGCCTTTATACTTAGTCTTTCATCATGTTTACGAGCTTAATTGCATACTTGTAATTAGTTTTATTATTTGCTCAGCTTTTGTGCTTAATTGAATTTATTTGGTAAATTTACATTGTTTCATGCTATTTCAGGGTTTTAAGCATATGTTGAGTTTTGGCCTCAGTTTTGGATGATTTTTTTGTCTTTTGAAAGTTAAGAGAAAGATATGAAAATGTCATGGAAAGCCCAATTTAGCCATTTTGGAAGCCAATTAAAGCTTAGAAGCCAAAATAGAGTGTTGTCCTATGACCTAGAGTTAGTTTCAATATTTTCATCATAAGTGGAGCTCCACTCATCATTTTGATTTAATTTTAAGCCCATAGGCTAGCTAAGATCTATTCCAATAACTTTCATGAAGGGCTTGAGGTCAAATTATACCGTTTTGAATTAGTTTCATGGTTGTGTACTTAAGTGTTAATTCTGTTATTGGTTGGACTATTCTGAAAAGCTATTTTGGTTTTTGGTCCATAACATGAGCTAGGAATCAAGTTTTTATGCAAGGTTAAGGCTATTGGACTCCCAAGAGACAAATCTACATTTCATATGGAGGGACTCATGTCTAATTAAGCCTCCTTTCAACCCTAATCAACAACCTAATCAAAAGGCAGTGTAGTGAGCCTATTAATACTTAGCTGAGCCACAATTTTAATAAGTTTTAGATTTATATTATATTATCTCTAATTTTGGAAGGAAAGGAGCTCTACTAGGGCAAAACTCTAGTCTTAATTAGATTTTCTCTTTTCCTTTTATTTGTACTTTAATGTATAGCTAAACTTTTACTTCAATCTAAGGAAAATTCTACACCAATTCTTCTATTAATTATGAGACTTGTTTGTAATTCCAATTTATTCCCAATTTGATTCTATTGATTCTCTATTTTAATTCTTATAAATGCAATGGATGATTAATTAAGGTGGTTGATTAGTTAATTACTTATTGTGATTTACTGCCAGTTGAATTTTCATAAGCAAATTGTTATTGTTTGTGGTTGCTTGACTCATTGTGATTTATTGTGAGTTGAATTTTCATAGGCAATTTGTTATTGTTTGTGGTTGTTTGATTTGAGTAGCAAAAGGTTTTTGATTTGCTGTTATGGTGAATTAATTTCCCTAAAGAATTAAGAGTAATTAGTCAAGTTGTTGTTGGGGTAATTTAATTAATTAGACTTGACATTTTCAGATCTTAGTGCTATTAGTAAATTGGTTAAGATGTTGGGCTTCAACTAATCTAGTAATAAGGGTTAATTGAGTGCTAGGTTTGGTTAGCCAATTTAGGAAGAAATTAACAAGAATTAATTAGGTGCTAGGCTTAGTTAGTTTCTTGGCTAAGTGGTGAAAGAGGGAATGAAACAATAGTGTCAAAGATTAGTTACAGAATTAGCTGCAGGAGTCCTTTGGATTAAGTTTTTCTTATTTGTTTTCCCTTCCATTTTTAATTTTCTTTGCTTGCACTTTAGCAATTTTTTTTAATTCCTATTTTAATTGGATATCCAACCCCCCTATTTCACTTTATAAACACAATAAATAAATAAATAAATAAGCTCTCTTGATTTGATAAATTTATTTCTATTTGTTTCAGTTTTTGAGTAATATTTGTTACTTATTTTAGAATATTTTTCCACTAAACTAATCATTAACTTAGACATAAGAGATTTTTCCAATTTGTTTTGCAAGTGCCAAGTTGATCATATTTGGTCTTTCATGTTGTTCAATATCATTTTGGATTGTTTTTGGAATTGAGATTTACGATTTGGTTTTAGATACATTTGGTAAAATTGAAGATTTTTTAGTTTGCAGTAGGGCGATTCACTGAGTAATTTTGCTTCGTGATTCGACTTTTGATTTAAATTACCTTGGTTGTCTATATATACTTACGATGTGATTTTGTGACCCTAAACCCCAACCTTTGCTCTCTACCAAACTCTCTCTCACCTTCTCCAATCTTGAAATTTCACCAATTGTTTCACAAAATTCCTTCACCCAAACACTTCATCAAATTTCATCCATTATAACCAATCAAAACATTCAATTTCACCTTAAAATCTCCAAATCCCATTCTTCCCAAGTTTCTCTTTTCTCTCTCTAAAAACTCATGGCTAAAAACTTTGGCACTCAAGAGAAGAGAAAGAAGATGGTGGCTAATAAATGTGCGGCTCGAACAAATATTCAAACCAAAGAAAAGAAATTCTTTCCCAATGATCAATGGTATGAAAGGCATGCCACTTATAAAGGTAAAAAGGTTAAATCATTGAAATGTTAGGATTTGAATTTTTTAAATGGTAGTTATCTTGAATTAAAGAGCAACCTAGCAAAGTACAAGCTTAAGAGATTTCTCACATATAGTGCCTACTCTTATACTAAGCATGTTTGGATGTTTTATGAAAACTTGGATGCTAGGAAGGGCCAATTATTAGTCGAAGTGATGCAGAAGACAATTAATTTAGATGTTAAATTGTTATGAGAGTTGTTTGATATGGATGGAAATGGCAAGTGGGTCACCAAGAAGGATTTACAAGATTTCCCTAGAGAAGAAGTCATCAAGCTATTATTTTCCAATTATGCTCTTATCTTCCAATCCAGAAAATCGATGATTATTGGGCTATCGACGAAAGACTAGTTGTTATGCTTTATAATTTAAAAGGTTACTCTTTTTAGAAGTGCCAATACATAAAGATAGTAGAGGATGAGTTGTTCCTCATGAGGGCCGTCAAGAAAGATATCTATGTCAACAACCTTTTTCTTATCTTGTCATATATGGGTTGTTTTACATCTAAGGGTGACATTAGCTTTTCATCGTATGGTGTGATTCTCATATAGATCTTCTTAACTTTTAAAGTTTCAATGAAGCTTGAGTGAAAAATAGAATACACCAATAACACCATCCTTCTTGGTGAGAAAAATATGCACCAAATGAGTCTTGAGCTAGTAAGTGGAAGATGGAGATCAACTATTTCTGCTATTGGTAGATCCTTCATTGCTAGATGTTCTTCCTCCTCTGTTGGGAGTAATGATGTGGAAAATGAGACTTTTGCACTCCTCAAGCAAATGTAAATTTAGAAAAATCACCATTTTAATTTGCTCAAAATTGAGAAGCACTTCATGGAAGTGCATGAAGATCAAAAGAAGATTCATGATTGACTAGATGATATGCAAGAATATTTTGATACCTTTGAAGCTAACATGAACCTTGATATGGAAGAACTCCATTATCGATTGAACAACATGAAAGGACAAATCAATGAGATTAATAAATATGTTATGCCTCATAGAAGGTAGTTCTGTTATTAAGTTGTTGATTATAATTTTTTCTCTTAGCCATTTTTCCCCTTTATATGACTTTGCTTCTATTGCTACTCAAACTCTATTATTTTGAATTCTCTAGATTTTGATCAAATTTCATGGTTATATATCAATTTAATTTTTGATCCTTTTATATCATCGTTCCTTTCTTTTTTATGGTGCCTAAGGTAGAGAAAATATGGCATTTTGGGGGTGCATTGCATTTGCTGAATTGTTCTTATATATGCATGTTTTGAGAGAGATCTTGTTGAATATGTGTTGATATCTTATGTGCTAAATGTCCTTTTTTTTATTCTAATACAAAAATGGTTTCCCATCATCAAAAAGTAGAGATTGTTGAGTCTAGCCCCTATTTTCAAAAGATTTATAATTTGTTTTGACGATAACAAAATTTTTAGATGAGCTAATTGAGTTAAATTTTAGTGTTCTTATCATGGAAAGCCTTGGATTGCTTGGTGAAAACTTAGATTAGGCTTAAGATAAATTTGATATGAGGACTAGGATTTATTTGAATTTAGCTCAAGGTTTAAGTTGATTTTATGAAGTATTTGCCTTAATTGTTTGCTTAAAGATTTTTGGAAATTTTCTTCAAAGCAATAATATAAATTTTGCAAATCGTGGGCTCGTGAGTTGTATCACAACCCTTTGGATTCTATCAACGAGCATAGCATTGCAAGCAATTTGATTCATAGCTTTTGAATTACACGTGCAAGTTGAACCCAATGCCTTTAATTTTTCTTAAGAGCATTATTTTGTAGGCCATTCAAATCACAATTTCTGAATTTTGTATGTGAGTCAAATCACACCATCCTAAACCTAGGATACGAGTCAAATTGCAAATCAACTCATGAAGGAAAATTTTTCACAAAGAGCCTTGCATTCATTGTAAGTTTACTTACTTTCAAAATTTTCCCTATGTGATTTAACTCCTGAGTCAACTTGGCTAAAGTAAATTTTGAAATAATGGTCTCTTAGTGCTCTCTCATTATAAATAGCTCTATTTCCTAAGTGCAAACCCTAAATTCCAAGAGGTAAATACTACCCATTTCTTTAGAGCTTCATCTATTAACTATTTTGCAACTTCTTGAGCTATATTTGAGTGATTTCTTCCCTCTAGAAATTCAATTTGTATTCTGAACTTTGAGTTGTTGTTGTTCTCTTCCATTTCATCTCAAATTTCTGGGTAACTTTTATAGATAACAAACCCAAAGTTAGAAAGAGTGTGGTATCTCTTGTATTATTTACTTTGAGTGGGGTATCTCAAGGGTTTTCTACAATCATTATGCAAGCTTCTACTTGTAACAAATTCAAACTTAGAGGGTTAAATCTTAGTGGAACTGAGCTTGTTTGAATCTAAAAGAGTAGATGTAAATGTTGGGCAAATCTCTAAGGGAGAACCACAATAAAAATCTGTGTTTGAATCTTTTTATTCTTACTTTTTTATTTTTCTATAATATATTTTTTTGCACTTTATATTCTTGATATTCATTATTGATCAAGTTAATGTTGAGTAATTAATTTGTTAGGTTTTTTATTGCTAGAGTTAGTTCATAAGATTATCAATCATTTGTTTCTAAAGTACTGAAATTATTTAAAATTTGAAAAGGGTTTTTGAAAAATTATATGAAAAGTTTTAAAATCCTAAAACCAATTCACCTCTCTTAGCAGAATCCTTAGCTATGCAAACATATTCAATGGAGACTCAATATTGTATGACAATTGCTCTCTAATGAAATTATCTCTTTCAACTATGTAAAGTCCAAGGAAAAATTTTTGGATCCACTTCCCAAGTCATTAGCTAGAAAGCAAGTAGAAAAGTCATCAACAGCAATGGGTTTAAAGCTTATAAATCAATAAAAGTTATCATGGTGGAAACTTAATCTAGATCCTAAGATCTAGGTTTAAAGGGACAATCAAACTATGGATGACTCAGAGTGAATTGATCATGCCCAATGTCACAAGCTGGTAGTTGTGACCAAGATTCGACAGGTTAATGTGCTCGGATTTGGATGAAACTTTGCACAAAAATCAAGCATGAAGAGGAGATCATGT
>JANHAO010015527.1:0-14790 GCA_026873985.1 Saraca asoca | reverse complement strand
AATTTTTTATTCGGATGGGTCTTTGTAAAAGATTATGAGAAGTTTAGGGGCTAAAACATAATTTTTTCCATTTTCTTTACAAAACAGGCCGGTCCATAAAAGGACCGGACCGGACCGGCAATTCACGGGCCCGTTTTAATACAGGCCTAAACGGACCGAACCCGTTTAGGCCTGATCCGTGCGGATTTTGGTCTGGTCTGTCCCGGTCCACCCGTTTAACACCCCTAGTGGAGAGGAAAAAAAAGGTTAATGTAAGAATTTTAACTATTTTAAATCTTAATTTTATTGGTTTTAAAAGAGTTTTGATTGACTTGATGGAGAAATCCTAAATACATTATTATATTGACTAAATGTTGAATTATAAATGAATATTTTTGATGTTATAAATGATATTCATGTTTTGATGGCCATCATCAATGGATTTTGTGCTTGAATGTGGGTAAAAATTCATGAGTAGGATGTAAGTTATTATGATAAGTGGCATTCCAATATTCGAGGCTAAGGGTCTTGGACTCTCTTTAAATACCTTCATTCATTCTACATGTGAGGCATGCAAAGATACTGCATAATTGAAAGTAACAAACTAATCACTTATAGAAAATTTTCATATTCATATTATTCTCTTTATATAGTTTGACTTGCGTTGTGGATGAGTCATTTCACATATATGGAGAAGACTAATGAATTATGGAAAAAGTTTGTAACCTTTGGCGTAGGGATGATGATGGATCAGGTTTGAGTAAACCCGATTCAGATCCAACCTTACCCAAACCCAATTAGGACTTGTCAATCTAGACCTGTTAAAGACCTAGACCTGCTAAGGACCCGACAAGACCCAATAAGGAGCACATTACATTATGGCAGGGTAACGTTTCACAATTTAATGAATCTTCCACCTATTTGATTGGATGGTTAAGAGATTGTCTATGGTTAAATTTATTGATTTTGCTTAGGTAAATTGATTTTTTAAAAGGTAATGGCTCGGCTACATGGTGGTATAGCCAAGCCTGAAAAAAAAAATCGAAAGAAATGAGTTGAAAAGAATGGAAAAGGGAATATTTTTTCAATATGACTTGCTCCACCCAACTCAATATGGACCCAGGACCTATTGGATATCTAATGGTTAGAACCAAACCAAAACCATTAATTAACAAGTCTAATTTGGGTTTGACCCATTGGATAAATATCTATCAGTTTAGGGAATACCCATTGGGTCTAGATATTTTTGTCTTCCCTACTTTGGAGTTAGTTTAGGACCTTTAGAGAAAGTCTGAGACTTATGGACAATGTTCGTAACTTAGGAAAAGGTTCATAACTTACAAGAATTAAGAAGAAATTTTATCTTAGAGGAAATCCTGTTAAATTGCAAATCATATTTCAATAACAACATCTGGTAATATTTTATGATTATTTTTCTTATATTATATTATATTAGAGTTAATTATTTTTTATAATTATAAGTGATTAGGCCTCTACATGATATACAAGGACACGATATTGTTTTAAATTTTTCTTCATTAATTAGTTATAATGTTGTTTATTTTAAATTGTAAAATTCTCAATGAGTAATGTAATTGTTGTATTGTTATTGTTGATTACATGTTTTATTTTTATATTGTGTAGTAATTTTATTATTATTTCATGTTTCTTTAATCTCTAACGGATAATATAGAATATATGAGTATTTTGATTTTATATTGCCTAGTTCTTATTATTATTTCATGTTTCACAAAATCTCCAATGGGTAATGCAGATATATGTATCTTTTGATAATTGTCATGAATCCTTAAAGTATAAGTGTGAATTATTAAGTTTTCTATAAATCTATTTTTCCTTATCACGAATCCCCAGTGGATAAGTGGTTGTTTCAAAGTAATGTGAATTACAAATCTCTTTTTTTTTTTTTTTTGTGCTTAGTGGTGGATATGTATTTGTTGATCGTCTTAAATCTAATATATTGAATGGTAATAACTATGTGGATTGAGAACAAGGAGTTGATACACTCTTGACCTTACATGATTGTAAAGATGTTATATGTGTAAAGCATGCATCTATCTTTCTCCAAGCAATGACTAATGAGAATGATGTGATTGATGATAATAACTAGTATGAAGGGGGCTTAAAGAGTTATAATAACTAGAAAATAGTTTTGACATTTCCAAATCTCATGCTAAAATTAAACTTTTAATTGAGATAGTGGAAATGGTAGGAATTAAACTCTTGACTTCTAAATTGAAGAAGGTCTAATACTATGTTAAATCACAGTGGTCTTAGTTAAACTTTTCATATGATTAATTTTTACACATAGACTACAAAAAAATTTTAGATAATTGGAAGCTAATCACTTGAATAATTTGTGGAAAAGATTTCCTAGGTCAAAATGTATAAAAAGATTGATATTAGAAAATATGTAAATAAATAAGTTATTATAAGTAATAAAGAGTTTAAGTTTTATGGTAAAATTATAGATGAGAAAACTATAATGTTTACTATCATAAAATCTATGCCAAAGTTATATAAGTTTATTGAAGATTTCATACCTTAGTTAAGTTTCGTTGGAGAGTTTGACCATCTAATTTATAAGTTTAATCACCGAAATAATAGGAAGGTTGTTGGAAAACTTGAGAGAATTATCATATATGAGTTTTCAATTAATAATTGAAGCCAAATAAGAGTGTTAACAAGAAAGGTGATAAAATATGAATTTCAAAATTATATAAATTTCTTTTTTAGAAGAATATAATGACTATTGTGTAGTGAATATGCTTTCATTGTAACAATTCTATTACATTATAAAGGATTATCCAAAAAAAAAAAAGAATAAAATAAAGCCAAAGTAAAAAGAGTACTTTCTTCTAAAATGTTATGTTTCCTATGTTGAGCCCTTTAGTTAGTAGGCTAATTTGAGAGTTATAATTCTTGTATTTATTGATTTTCATAGTTTAGAAAAATCAAGAAAATTGATATTGGATAAAGTTGCATTTATATAGGAAAAGATGATATAACTCCTTTCAAAGACTTGGAACTTATGAGTTAAATTTGAAATATAATAAAGTCTTTTCCTTAGAATATTATCTTTTTGTCTAATTAATAAGAAAAAAATTGTTTGTTGCTTGTTTAGAGAAAGTTGAATAAATTTTTTTTGTCATGTATAAAGGAGATGAAGTTGCTGTATAAGGATTTAGAAACTTGGAAATGTATCAAGCTAATTTATATGAAAATATTGTAAGAGAATTTTCTAATATCCAATCCAATCAATTTTATCTTTATCATATTTGTTTTGGGTATATTGGTTAGAATATTGTGAGAAAAAGAAAATTTTAATTTGTGAAAGTTGTTTGTATAGAAATTACTAAGTTTCTTTTTCCCTTGAAAGGTGATAAAAGTGATATATATATATATATATATATATATATAATCCAATTGGATATTGGTGGTTATATGAGTGTACATATTAGACATGGTCATTCTTATTTTATTATACTTATTGATGATTTTCGAAGTTGCATCTTTTACACAATATGAGTGAAGTAATAAAGCTTTTTAAGTAATTCAAATTAAAAGTAACGAATACCATTGGAAGAAGGCTTAATTTTTTTTAGTAGTAGTAAATATTAATTTGATTTTTGATAATCTTATGATAAGAATAGTGTTGTTTATTTACTTAGTGTGTCACACATACTTCAATAAAACGGAGTTGCTAAAGGTACAATAAAGACCTTATTGAAAATGGTAAGATTTATGTTGGCTATGGCTAACTTTTCTACTTCTTTTTGATTAAGTTTGTCTCGCTATTGTTTATATTCTAAATAAGGTTCTTTCTAAGTTTATAAACTTTGGAATCTAAGTTGAATTATATGAAAGTTTGGGGTTAGGTTGTTCTTGTTATTATACCTAATCCTACTAAAAATAAACCTTTAGCAAAATCAAAAGAGTGATTGTGTATAGGTTATTCAAAGTAATTAAAATGGTATAAGTTGTATGATCTCATAGATAAGATGATTGTTGAAAGCATAAATATGAAATTCAAAGAAAAATATTTTGATTATAATAAAATTCTCATAGAGAAGTCACATTTGAGGAAATTATAAATTAGTCTATAGTTTTTCAAAGATTAGCGAAATAAAGATAAGTATTTTCTTCTAAGAGAAAAAATTATCAAAAGGTCATGAGTAAAGTGAAAGAGTAATTAATCTATATTCTAAACAAGCCTCCAGATAATATGATCTTATATCCTAAAAAGTTATTGGAGCATGTTCCCGTTAGAATTTTACAATGAAATTTGATCTGTTGGAGTTTTCGTTAGAAAATTCCAACGGAGTTTGATCCATTGGGATATTCTGTTGAAAAATCTTATTTTTCTTGTAGTGACATTTTGTGCCTAAGGAGTTTATTTCAGATCTTTTATGCTTTAGATAAATATCTATTAACTTAAGTTTTGTTTGTTTTAATTAAAAATATCTTCAATAGAAATAATTTTATTTATTTGTATTTATAATTATAAAATATATTAAAATAATAAAAATATTCTATTTATTTAATATTAGATGTGAAGAGTGATAGAAAACATCTTTTTTTTTCTAAAGAGGAAGTTATTTTTTCAATTATCATGATATCGTGTATTATTTTTTTAATCATAAAATATATAAATGACATAAAATCATTTAATTATATATAAGTAAATGAGATTTTTTATATAAAATATTTAAAAAAAATGAAACCTTAATTACAATCATTTTCAAATTAATTATTGAATAATCATTATACTCTTAAAATTCATGGTTAGTGACCATTGTGTTATTAACAATTATTATCATTGACTTTCGGTGATATTTTATTAGAATTTCCATTTACACACGTGAAAGGACGAAGTTAGAACAGTTCTTTTTTTTTTTTTTCTAAAGTCAGGATATGTTACAATCTTTTTTTCAAGGTTTACAATGATACATATGAATAATCTAATTATTTAAAATTATTAATAATAAAATTTAAATCTAAAATATAAATAATTAAAAATAATAAATTTTATCAATTAAATGATTTAAAGAATTAATATGGGTGTTAAACAAGTTTAATGGACATTAACTGCTTTAAGCTATATCTTTTGTGCATGTCTAATTATTAAGGATTATATATCATCATCTTAACTAAAGCAATTGAGTTAAAGTGATTTAGATACAGATTTTATTTAAGTTCTCACGATGCTTCTCAATGTATTGCGCATTAATTATCGTAATTATCGGTGTAGTCAGATTCACATAAATAATAAATAGAATAGACATATGGTATGTAACATTTTTAGTAATTTTTAAATTAATTGAAATGGTAAAATTCATTGTTCAATTACCTATAATTTAAATTTAAATTTTAGTATTTGTGATTTTAATTACACGATCTATAAATATTATTGTAAAAGTTTAAGAAGGTTAATGACATATTTTGATATATGATTTTATTATTTTTATATCCTCATTTTAAAATAGAACAATATAACTTTTTCTAAATAAATTATTGAAATATTGTAAGTTGCACTATTAGCAAATCTGTCCAATCAATTTGAAAATTAAATATAAAGTTCAAAAATTTTATTTTTCGTTTTGAAATATTGCAGTGGATCAATTATGTAATTTCATTCATTAAACTAAGGAATTTTTTTTTTTTAATTCTCAACATTAAATTGAGGAAGGCCAAGTTTCTTGGCTTTGAAAGGTCTTCACCATAATTAGTATGGGGCCAGAAGGGACAAATTTTCTGTGAAGCAAAATATCTTTTTTAAACGAACTCCGAGTGTACGGAAAGCAAAAGGTTGGGTTATAATGGCAAACCTGCCTCCGATACCTTATCCATTTCAGTACAAAGTCAGACCAACTCGACAAGGATGGTATTGTACGTGGTTGTGCAGTCACAACAGCCTACCCCACCTTCAGAGGAATTCGGTGCCTTTCCCTGTCTGGGAGACAGTTATTTTGTTTTCAAAAATAATTTTTTTTTTCTGTTTTATAAAAATAAAAAAGTTTGTTTAACAGTCTCTTTTCAAAAAATATTTTTCAAAAAATATTTTCTAAAATTATAACTAAAAAATAATTTTCAAAAAATAGTAAAATAATATTTTTCTTTATTTTTATATATAACTATTTTCAGATTTTTTTAAAAAATAAAAAAAATACCTATTTTCATTAATGACAAAGTTGTAAATAATATTAAATATATTTTTTTCATCTTAAAAAATAAAAAAAATACTTATTTTCAAAATTTACATCTAAACAAATTTTTTATTTTTTAATTCTAAGAAAATAATTTTTTAAAAGTTATTTTTAAAAAATTATTTTTAAAAATAATAAAATAAAAACACCTGAAAACACTTTCAAACATGTCTTTATAACTTAGTGGAAAAGACCTATCTGAGAAGGACAGGCCTTAATTGAAAGTCGATGATACACCCTCTCTGTCTTTCATTCCCACGGCCAGTCTTACTGTCTGGGTGAATTTCCTAATTTTATTCAATTCTTATGTTTGCAAAAGAGAAATAAAATTTATAATTATAATATTTGATTGATTTAAACAAGGAACTAATATCATTTGAACTACTAACAAAATGGTTACACTAACTTGGAGGTTTCCACTACCTATCCATGGTAGATTTAAAAGTCATTTACCAACACTTTTCGTCCAATCATTTTGGATAATACATGCATCCATATTAGCTTTATTTTGTTGTATTTGTAATTTTCTTTTAAGTTAATTATTGGTTCTAACATTCACATGAGATTTCAAGAATGATTCGAAAGATTAATTAATCAGTATAACATACACATGTTTTGAAGAGCTTGAGAGACTTCAATTTGGTGAGTTATGCACACAAATTACAAATAGTTAAGGAAGATTTGATATAATTTATTTTGAATTTATTAACAATCCCTCTATGTTCTATTAAAATTCAAAACCCTTGCTAAAAATAGTAGGTAACTTAGAATTTGCCTAAAGGCATCATCAAGGGTTTGCATTTAAAAAAAAATGTTTATATATTCATCAATTCTTATCTCAAGTCTCACACTCTCCAAAGATCGTCGTTTTTCTTCTCCTCCTTTTTCTTTCCCTTAACTCTTCCTCTCATTTTAGTCTCTTTCACTTATATTTTCATCAAAATTACTATCAAATGATCTTAGGTCAAAGTCTGAGCCCTTCTTTCTCTCGTTTTTCTTTCTATCTGAAAACATCACACGTTGGCTTAAATTTGTAAGTTTCAATCAACCAAAGACTTGAATTTTTAGGCAAACCATTGCCAAATATTACCAATATATTCCTCTAGATCTCCGCAACGTGTTTCAAATATCACTTGGTCCAAAAAACTTTTTCTTATTATCATTAGGATGACTTTAAAAATGTTCTTATAATTGAATTTTCATATCCCTATACAAGTCGTTACGTTTAAATTATTTATTATGGTACATAAATATATATATTTATATAAGTATTTTTTTTTCAAGATTTGGTTCTTCTAAACTACATCTTGCATTTTAGTGAGTAAAGTATACTGTTATAGTCATTGATGAGAAAATAAAATATTCATAATTTAATAAAAACAAGCCACCTATATAATCTTTCCATAAATATTATTTGATGTCCAAATAGACCATAGAATTTTCCTACTATATATTCCCATATTGATCGAGGCATTCTATAATTTAAATATTTTGTTCCTACACGTTAGGATTCCTTGTAAAAATATAAATTTGAAGAAAATTCTTCTCCATCTTATATTATTATATTATAATTATGGTTATGTATAAATTATTTCCTTCTCTACCCATCAAAGTACAGCAAGTGACGGTGGAGTGGAAAAAAAAAGGTTAATGTAAGAATTTTGACTGTTTTAAATCTTAATTTTATTGATTTTAAAAGAGTTTCAATTGACTTGATGGAGAAATTCTAAATACATTATTATATTCACTGAATGTTGAATTATAAATGAATGCTTTCAAATGAAATTTATGTTTTAATAGTCATGAATAATGAATTTTGTGCTTGAATATAGATAAAAATTCATGAATAGGATATAGGTTATTGTGACTAGTGGTGTTCCAATATTTGAGGCTAAGGGTCTTGGACTCTCTTTAAGTACCTTCATTTGTTCATGTGAGGCATGTAAAGATACTGCATAACTAAAAATAACAAATTAATCACTTATAGAAAATTCTCATATTCATATTATTATTTTTATATAGTTTGACTTGCATTGTGGATGAGTCATTTTACATATATGGAGAAGACTTATGACCTATGAAAAAAGTTCGTGACCTTTGGAGTAAAGATAGCAATGGATCAGGTCTGGATAGACCCCAATTCGAATGCAACCTAACCCAGATCCGATTAGGACTCATCAATCTAGACCTGTTAAGGACCCAACAAGACCTAATAAGAAGCACATTACATTATGGTAAGGTAACATTTCACAATTTAATGAATCTTCCACTTATTTGATGGGATGGTTAAGCGATTATCTTTGGCTAAACTTATTGGTTTTGGTTAGCTAAATTGATTTTTTAAAAGGTAATTGCTTAGTTATGTGGTGGTACAGCCAAGCCCAAAAAAGGATTTGATAGAAATGAGTTAAAAAGAAAGGAAAAGGGAATACTTTTTCAATGTGACCTACTCCATCCAACTTGATATAGACCCATGACTCATTAGATATTTAATGGTTGACCTAAACTAAAACCATTAATTAATGGGTGTAATTTGGATTTGACCCATTGAATAAATTTCCATCGGTTTAGGGAAGACCCATTGGGTCTGGATATTTTTGCCATCCCTACTTTAGAGTTAGTTTGTGACCTTTAGAGAAAGTTTGAGACTTATGGACAATGTTCGTGACTCAGGAAAAGGTTTGTAACTTACAAGAATTAAAAGGAAATTCCATCTTGGAAGAAATCTTGTTAAATTGCAAATTATATTCCAATGGCAGCATATGGTAATATTTTATGATTATTTTCCTTATATTATATTATGTTAAAGTTGATTATTTTTTATAATTACAAGTGATGAAGCCTCTATGTGATATATGATTCTCATATAGTTTTGAAGGATATAATATTGTTTTAATTTTTTCTTCATTAATTACTTACAATGTTATTTATTTTAAATTACAAAATTCTCAATGAGTAATGTAATTGTTGTATTTTTTTGTTGATTCCATGTTTTGTTTTTATATTGTATAGTAATTTTATTATTGTTTCATGTTTCTCTAATCTCAAATGTGTAATGTAGATATATGAATATTTTAATTTTATATTGCATAATTTTTATTATTGTTTCATGTTTCGTAAAATCCCCAACGGATAATGCGAATATATGTATCTTTTGATGATTGTCATGAATTCTCAAAGTGTAAGTATGAATTATTAACTTTTCTATAAATCTATTTTTCCTTGTCATGAATCCCCAATGGATAAATGGTTGTTTCAAAGTAATGTGAATTAGAAATCTCTTTTCTTATACTTAGTGGTGGATATGCATTTATTGATCTTCTTAAATCCAATGTATTGGGTGATAATAATTATGTGCATTTGAAACAAGGAGTTTATACACTCTTGACCTTACATGATTGTAAAGATATTATATGTGTAGAGCATGCACCTATCTTTCTCCAAGCAATGACTAATGAGAATGATGTGATTGATGATAATGAATAATATGAAATGGATTTAAAGAGTTATAATAACTAGAATATAGTTTTTGACATTCTCAAATCTTATGCTAAAATTAAACTTTTAATTGAGATAATGGAAATGGTAGGAATTAAACTCTTGACTTCTAAATTGAAGAAGGTCTAATATTATGTTAAGTGACAGTGGTCTTAGTAAAAATTTTCATATGATTAATTTTTACACATAGACTACAAAATTTTTTTAAATAATTGGATGCTAAATAAAAAAAGGTTCTAATTTTCACATAAATAATTTGTAGAAAAGATTTCCTAGATCAAAATATGCAGAAGATTGATATTATAAAATATGTAAATAAATAAGTTATTATAGGTGATAAAGAGTTTAAGTTTTATGATAAAATTGTAGATGAGAAAACTATACTATTAACTATCATAAAATCTATGCCAAAGTTATATAAGTTTATTGAAAATTTCATATCTTAATTGGGTTCCGATGCAGAGTTTGACTATCTAATTTATAAGTTTAATCACCAAAATGATAGGAAGATTGTTGGAAAACTTGAGAGAATTATCATATATGAGTTTTTAATTAATAATTGAAGCCAAATAAGAATGTTAACAAGAAAGGTGATAAAATATGAATTTCAAAATTATATAATTTTTTTTAGAAGAATATGACGGCTATTGTGTAGTGAATATGCTTTCACTGTGAAATAAAGCCTAAATGAAGTGAGTATTTTCTTTTAAAATGTTATGTTTTCTATGTTGGGCCCTTTAGTTGGTAGGCTAATTTAGGAGTTATAATTCATGTATTTATTAATTTTTAAAGTTTAGGAAAATCAAAAAAAATTGATACTGGATAAAGCTGTATTTATATTGGAAAAGATGATATAACTCCTCTCAAAGACTTGGAACTTATAAGTTAAGTTTGAAATGCAATAAAATTTTTTCCTTAAAATATTGTCTTTTTGTCTCATTGATAAGAAAAAAAATTGTTTGTTGCTTGTTTAGAGAAAGTTGAATTTTCTTTGAAATTTTATTTTTGTCATGTATAAAGGAGATGAAGTTACAATATAAAGATTTAGAAACTTAGAAATGTATCAAGTTAATTTATATGGAAATATTGTAAGAGAATTTTCTAATATCCAATCTAATCAATTTTATCTTTATCATATTTGTTTTGATCATATTAGTAAGGATATTGTAAGAAAAAGAAAATTTCAATTTGTGAAAGTTGTTTGTATAGAAAATTACTAAGTTTCTTTTTCCCTTGAAGGGTGATAAAAGTTATATATATATATTTATATATATATATATAATGTCCAATTGGATATTGGTGGTTCTATAAGTGTACATATTAGACATTGTCATTCTTATTTTATTATACTTATTAATGATTTTTCAAGTTGTATCTTTTACACAATATGAGTGAAGTAATAGAGCTTTTTAAGTAACTCAAATTAAAAGTAGTGAATACCATTGGAAGAAGGCTTAGGTTTTTTTTTCTTTTAGTAGCAGTAAATATTAATTTGATTTTTGATAATCTTATGATAAGAATAGTGTTGTTTGTTTACTTAGTATGTCACACATGCTTCAATAAAATGGAGTTGCTAAACGCACAATAAAGACCTTATCGAAAATGGTAAGAATTATGTTGGCTATTGTCAACTTTTCTACTTCCTTATGAATAAGTTCTTCTGTTTATATTCTAAATAAGGTTCTTTCTAAGTTTATAAGGAATACATATTATAAACTTTGGAATCTAAGTTGAATTATATGAAAGTTTGGGGTTAGGTTGCTCTTGTTATTATACCTAATCCTACTAAAAATAAACCTTTAGCAAAATCAAAAGGGAAATTGTTTATTAGTTATTCAAAGTAATTAAAAAGGTATAAATTATATGATCTAATAGATAAGATGATCGTTGAAAGCATGGGTATGAAATTTAAAGAAAAATATTTTGATTATAATAAAATTATCATAGAGAAGTCATTCTTGAGAAAATTATAAGTCAGTTTGTAGTTTCTCAAAGATTAGCAAAATAAAGAGAAGTGTTTTCTCGTAAGAGAAAAAATTATCGAGAGGTCATGAGCAAAGTGAAAAAGTGATCAACCTATATTCTAAACAAGCCTCCAGATAATATAATCTTATATCTTAAAAAGTTATTAAAGTATATGTTTTGTTTAAAATTATGAGGATTATTGAGTATATATGAAAATGGTGGGAATTAAAAATGGTGTTTTGATTTTCTAAGTAGACAATATTATTTTGACTCATAGAGATGTGTGTTTTCATATGAATATTAAAAAAAAAAGTTGACTTTTTAATATATTGATATAAAATATCTAGATTAAACTTTTAATATTCTTAGTATCAAAATTATTATGAGGATGGTACAAAAGAGACTCAATTTATCTTAAATATATATATATATATATATATATATAAATACTCATTATTTTGTATTAGTTTAAGATGAATTATCATTGTAATGGTTATATGCCTTATGACTTGTCAAAAAATTTATAAATGATTGTTCTGTTATTTTTTAAGATAGGCTTAACGAAGCCTTATTTTCGTATGCTTCTATCATGGTGCTTTTCAAGATAGGCTTAACGAAGACTTATTTCTATATGCTTCTAGTTGAAAAAGCTTTGCATATGCCTTATGTGTACTAGGCTTGATGTTACTTATTAAATGGAAGTTCTTGACAGATTTTAATCTCATCATGTGAAGAATCATTAGAAAAGGGTAAAACAAGCATTTGAAACATATTATATTATATGATTTGACTCACTAATTTGATTGGTTATAACAAATTGGTTAGTTAGATTTTGATTATAAGATTCTTGTGGATATACGAAAGCTAATTACTATGCTTGCATTTATGTTTGGTTAGGGTACAATATCTGAGAAAAAAAAAACTAAGACTATGTATACAAATCCACAATGAAAACTAAAGTATATCTTATGAAATCTTTTGATAAGTTTTCATATACTATCATATTTAGAGTGACCATAATGATCATTTGTGATAATTATTTAGTTGTGGCAATTGTGAATGATTCTATGAGTCATTAAGGGAAAGAATATCAAAGGTAATGTTATTGGCTTAAGACATGCTGGAAAAGCAAGAAGTTTTTATGGAGAAAATATCATTGATAAAATAGTTTAGCATATTCATCTATTAAGACTCTTGGTATAATTATATTCATAATATGGATTTGATCCCTTTGTGATAATGTAATATGAAATAAATGAATATCCCAAGACCTAGCTTCTATATCAGGTATAATTTATAGGTATATATGGAAAGGTCACAATAAAGAAAAAATGGTTGAATCTCAAGTTATTCAAGCCTATGGAATGTTTGATGTACATCTCTTTAATCGCTAATCGAAACATAGCTTTACCTGTGTTGACAAATTCTGAGTATGAAATGTATTAATTGATATTTATTCCATGGAATTTGCTTTGTAATGGCTTTGTTGAGCGCTCATGGTTATGTCCTAAGATTCACCTTCTCAATCAAGTATGTACTTGCATGTATATACAAGAGGGTTTTGATAGAGATAGACGGCTAGATATCAAATTGTTTAAGCCTATGGAATGTTTCGGGGCATATTTCCTTAGTAACTAATACTTAAATCGAAAGACAACTTTACCTAAATTGCCAAATTCTAAGCATGATATAAATGGTGAACCAATCTAAGATTTAGCTCCAGTTTCAAAGTGGATGGTACATATTTTATATGCACCCAGGATAACTAAATAAAATTTATATCAAAAAATTTGAGATAATACTCATTATCATGGCCTTAATATATATATATATATATATATTTTGTGTTTTGAAGCCAAATAGAGATTGTAAGAATTTTAATGATTTCAAATATTAATTTTATTAATTTTAAAGAGTTTTAATTTTCTTAGTAGAGAAATTCCATATAAATTGTTGTTTTCATTGAATCTTGAATTATAAATGAATGCTTTCATTGTTATAAATAAAATTCATATTTTAATAGTTATAAATAATGGATTTGGTGCTTGAATGTGTGTAACAGTTCATGAATAGGGTGTAGGTTACTGTGGCCAGTGCTATTTGGTCATTCTCATATATATCTTCATTGATCTTACAAGTGAGACATATAAAGATATCATCTAACTAAAAGTTGTAAGATAATCCACTATTTAAATTAGACCTTTTGATCTAATGGTTATCATATATGCTTTTAAGGTGAGGGAAGTTGCAAGTTCTATATCTATCCCACCAAGATTTGTTATGTAATTGTCTCCTCTTTCCTAGATAGAAGCCTTTATTTTCCCCATTCTATGTCAATAAACTCATATATAAAAAAAATATTTGAATATAAAAAATTTATTTTAAATTAAACTTTTGGTTCTTATAATTTATTTCAACTAATTTATAATTTAATTTTTATAATTTTTTTAACTAAATTAATCTTCTCATCCCTAAATTTTGATAATGTTAGCAAACTTGTCCTCAAATATAAATCAGTTACATTAGTAGTCCTTGAAAGTTTCATAGTTTGAATGATTTCCATCCCTTCATTTACTGAAAAGCACTAATACAAACAAAGTGTGTTGAAGTGATACATTATTTGACTACTTGTAGTGTTAAGTGTCAAGCTGGACTCAAGGGGAAAGGAAAGCCAAAAACAAAGCCATTTGACAAAAGAAAAATTAAATACCTAAAGATTTAGGATCAATTTCTTCATTTTCTTTCACTTTAAACTCCTAAATATACATAATCAATTTCATTCTTTTACGTTCTCCTTTCTCTTATCACCCCTGCTTTATTGAATTCTGTTGACGATGAAATTTGGCTCGTGCGGGAGACCCAAACTTCAGCCAATAGGGAGAAGTTTAGGGATCCAATACTACTTCCGAAGTGCAGAAGAAGATAGACCAAGAGGAAGAAGGGATGGAGTGATAACGAGTTTCACGTGGTTCGGCCAAATCCGGATGATACCAGACCCTACGTCCACAACGGAGATTTTATTAATGTAACGATCTTAGCAGGGTTTCTGCTTACTGAGTTTTTCTCTCTCCCCCTTCTAACAATGCAATCCTATTTATAGAGGAAGGAGGAGTTACATGTATTA
>JANHAO010015526.1:0-14783 GCA_026873985.1 Saraca asoca | reverse complement strand
AAGCCACTCTTTTTATCAGAGCCTGGTTTCGATCCAGGGACCTGTGGGTTATGGGCCCACCACGCTTCCGCTGCGCCACTCTGATCTGTTGTCCTTAAACTTCAAAAATAATATAAGTCTACAGAAGTCTTTTTCGACCAACCACACAATCCCTATTTACTTGGATTTAGGCTTTCAATGGTCCAATTGTCATCCTACTTTTTGAGGAAGTTGTATAATTATGGCTCCCCAACCCCCTTTAGAAAAAAAAAAAGAAGGGAAAAGGGACACCACAAGGTAATACTTAATCCTCAAATTTCATCAGTCGTGTATGATAGTATGAACATGAAAAATGCTTACCACACTTTATTTACTCTAATAAAATTTATGTTTTTTTTAATCATTTAGGTTTTATTTTTGATGAAGAAATTCCTATGTAACATCATGTAATATATTAAATCACATATAAGATGATATACGTTAAAAAAAATGAAATGAAAAATTAATAACCTGCTAATTTTTCGATTTTTTCAACAAATATCATTTTATAAAAATCTTAGTATAAGTATTTGGGTGATTTAAAGTATGCTCTATACTTGCCACTTGATGGATCTTGTACATAAGGAAAAAAATCACATAATTGCAGTTGCATTTTTGAGTATTTTTAATGAGTGTAATTTTCTTGTTCTAGTGAGTGATATTAATATATTCTCTTTTGCACTCAATTGAGAATTTGCAAATTTTGTCTTCAAATATTGAAGTTCTGTTTATTCTAAGTCTGGCACTTTTTCAAGTTTAACATTCTCTTTTGCTCAACAATCCGGCATTTTCCTCAACATGATCTCCAATAGGCAGATTTTTCCTAAACTAGTGCAGTAATTCAAATTCTAATTTCTTTTCTTTCACTATTCTTCTCTATAACTGAGAAGAAAAGTATAATTTCACATTGAAAACAAGTCTGCAACACAAGTGTAAGGTCATCTTGTTGCTGGACAGAAGTTCACTTCAGCACAATGGTTTGTTTCAAGGTTTTGTGGGGTTACATACTGTAATAGTGCTTGTTAGTTTTAGTGTGTTGTCTCCTCTACATTTATAAGGTTAAGGAAGTTGTGATACTATCTGTGATATGATAACAAGAGCAAGTGTTTATTTTTCAGTCAGTTCATTATGTTTATTATATGACAGGTGCCTGTTGCTGTTTATAATTTTTTCCATTCCTTCATTTTTCTGTCTATATGATTCTCTCACTTTTCACCACTAATAATCAGGATAGAATTTTTTGGAAAGATATATATATATATATATATGCATATATATTTTCAGATTTGAATCGGCTGTAGATAACTTATTAGTATTTACCACTCGTTTTGAATCATAAAAAAAAAATAAAAATTGAGACTTCTATTCATTTGGAATTGAATTTTATATATAGAATTGTTCATGAAAGAATTAAATTGCAATTTTTTTGTGATTCCAAAGGTGGGGTTATAGCATAAATATTTTACTACACGAAAAAGTAACAAAATTCATCTTCCTTTTGTGTTAGTGCAGCCAAAACTGTATCTAGAAAAATGTTCAATTTTCTTCTCATGAACTCCCAATACACAATTCTCTTGACCTTCCGGTTCTATTGGTCTAGATGATTTTGCAGGTTCAATAATAGAACCTTTTCTGACCTTTCATAAAGGCTTTGGTGATGGGGGAAGATTTTGACGAAACTTTTCTTTTTTTAGAATTTTCCTTTCCTTTTGGCTTTTCACTTCCCCAGCTTTCTTTCAACGATTCCCACTTGATTTCAAAAAATTTACTAAGTCAATAAATCAAACTAAGCTTGGTATATTTCATTAACAAATCAGGTTAAATCGTAATTTTAACATATCACACGCCTCAGTCAAGACCAAACCAAAACAGACCTATTTATCATTAAAGTCTGATTGAGCTATGCTTGTTTCTACCCTTAGTTATATCTGACCAGTTTTGTGTATTTGACACTTGAATCTCATAGAATAAGACTTACGTGAAAATCATATATCTATTTAATAATTTTTTTAAGGATAAAATTGTATTTTCACTTACCATCTTTTACCATCTTTTGGGTCTAACTGTAGCCATGGATAAGAGAAGAAGGATGTAGCCATAGCTAACTGTGAAACAATAACATATAAAATTTGATAATGCTTGATGCATATTTGAAAGTTTTGTGAATTTTTATGAAAGTCTAACATAAAAGTTAGAAAATTTGTTATATGAAATATTGTAATTTTTTTTTAGAGAAAGTTGAACATGTATACAGCAGATTTTACATATAATAAGTATGTAAAAAATTATAACTCCATCACCAATCGAGGTAGCAAAAAAAAGTTTTTCAAAAATTTTCTCATTTTCATAGAAAAATCACAATTTTTAATTAAAAAATTGTGAAAAATATGAACACTTTTTACAAAACTGGCAAGAGTATATATTAGTATAAATTATTTAGAATACATGCTAAAATATCATGATTCGACAACTTGATTATCAAGACATGTGGTGCTTAATCTCTTAACATGGTGTACTTAGTCTCCTAACATCTAAGAATAAGTCAGCTAACTGATCATATAAGATCTTAATTTTACAAATAATGAGCAATACCAACAATATATATCACACCAAGATAACCATAAGAATTAAAAACATAACACATAAGAAACCAATTTGCTCAAATAGGCAAAAATGATGCGTTTATGTAATTCAAATAAATACTAATAAATGTGGTCAAAAGAAGATAAATTCACAGGACAATATTTATTTGAGGAGGGCTACTTTTTTTATTTGCATAAAGCCTCATTGCAAGCTTCTAGTGTGTAGGTAAGGCAACAAGTCATACACATATCCCTAGACTAATGCATCGACACCCACCCAAGTCAATGGACACTTCCCATTTAAAGAGTGTTCGAAGCCAAACCCTTCTAGCATAAATAGAAATTTTTTTATGAGTTAACATAATGACTTTTCTCCTGATTCCAAGGGAACTAGTGTGCTATAATACATTAATGTAGAGATAAAAATCTATAGATCATAACTATATACTTATCTATTCGCATTAGACAAGTTATCTTTGATAAAATTACATCAACGTCCTTAAAATGGGGAACTAGGAAAAATAATTTACATGTGCATTTTCTCTCAAATTTGTGTCACATGACCTTTTCTTTATGCTTAATTTTTATGCTAAGTTTATCCAAAATTAGGCATGTTTGTTTACCGAATTTGGTCTTAAGGCCTGACTTGTGACATTCTATCCCACTTGAAAACATCGATCTCCTTATTGATAACTCAATTTGACATAACTTTGAAAGAATCTTTAGTTTGCTTCCCTTGAGTGTAGCTATGGATTCCACCAAGAGGAGGCTGAATTGGTTTTAGGATTTTACAATTTTAAAACAATTTTCTTGAAACCCCTTTTAAGTTTTAACAAAAACAACAAATCGACTTGGAAACAAGAAATTTATAATCACAAAGAAATCAAAAACACTAGCAAACACAATATCAACTATCTAACAAGATTATGAATAATAATGAATCTAAAAAAAATATATTGAGAAAGTAAAAGAGTAAGAATAGAGAGATTCAAACATTAATTTATAGTAGTTCTCCCTTGAAAATTTGTATCCGAGGTATACATCCATTTCCGACCTCTCAACAAAACTTGAATCCACTATAATAGAAAAATATCAAGTTTGAATTGGCACTAAGAGAAGTCGAATACAATGATTGCTCAACCATAACCTTAACCCCTATGAGATCCTCACTCAAAGAATAACGAGAAAGAGTTTAACAACTTTTCTACCCTAGGTAAGGTTACCTTTGGGAAACCCAATAGTGTTTGAAATGAATACAAGAGAAACGACAAGAACTCAATAGTTCAAGGTACAGAAATGAAGTTCTAGAGGTTTCAATTCAATCAGATTTAGTTTAAATGTACAAGATGAATTAAAGAATTGAAGAATAGATGAATTTAATAGTGTTAGCCTTTGGAAAGTTAGGTTTTCACATTGAAAAAATGTGTGTAATAGGTATTTATAGTAAGTGAAAGTGCACACTATAAAACTAGCCATTATGTGCAAAATTTGAACATACGATCATGATTGTGAATTCAAAAATTGAATTTCAATCAGAATTATGATTAGGATTGTGATATTCAGATTTGAATGCATCAATTTGAATCACAAAAAGAAAGAGTAAAATTCAATTCTACTTATCACAAATTACAAAACTTCGATAAGTCTAAAAATATATGCAATTAGAATTGCAATTTAAATTTTGAAAGCTGAGTTTGGAAGACATCGATTTGAATCATAGGAAATAGTTCAAATTTCATTTTGAATCGCCAAAATGTGCAAACATTCAGCTAGTCTTGATAAGCTTACGATCAGAATCACAACAGACTAGTGTAAAATCCTGATTCAAATCAAAAGGTAAGAACACTTGCCTTGTTCTCATGATCATGATCATGAAATTAGTTCATAATATCCTATTCAAATCACAGGCCTAGAAAGTGAAAATTAAAATTTGCAAATTCATTTCAAAACCAATTCAAACCATTTTAAACCTAATAAAAACAATCAAAAACCTCAATTGCAAGCTAAATAAATATGATAAATTATTTAGTAAAATGTTAGAATGTTTTTAGTATGATTTTTCAAAAACTTTTTGATTAAAATAAGAGCAAACCTTGCAAAATAAAGTTCCAAATTTGATCTAACTCTAATAAGTTTAAACCTTTACAAAATATTTTAAGCAAGGCCTAATCTATGTCTTCAACTATAAATCTAATGCCATTCATGAAGGATCCATTGAAATTAAACCAAATCAGCTTAACCAAAATCTATTATTGTTATCAAAATACAAATGTGTTCAATTTAGAAAAATAGGGACTAAGGATAACAATCTCTATCTTTTTTATGATGACAAACAATTTTAAGGTTAGAAAGAGATCAAGCATACATTCAAAGCTTATAACACATTTCAACAAGAAAGATCATCAAGGCTCCCTCTTAAGATAACAATCATCCCCTATAGGCATGCAAAACTTAAATCCCAAAACGCATAATACTCCTTCTTTTGGCATATCAAAAATAATAAAGAAAGAGATTAAGCCAAAAACTAGAAACATGAATAACATTGAAAAAGATAAAAAAAGAAATCTTTAGTCAACAATAAATATTTAGAAAATATTCAATAAATAGAGTTATAAACAGTAAGTCAGCAAAAGCTAAAAGCAAGATTAAAAAGGGAAAGGGGTGAAGGGAACAATAAGTCAAACAAAGCTAAAAATCAAAGGTGTCTGGAGCAATAGCATCATGAATTTCATTCAGCTTTCCCCTTAATGTGTTCAATCGACTATAAAGGTCTCAGATCTTTATGTTCATATTTCCTTCAATGGAGTCAAGCCTTTCATTGATTTGCTAATGAAATTGTTCAATAGACCCAAAGAATTGAGTTTGTTGAAGTTAAAATTGCCTTAAAAGAGTTAGAGTTTCATTTTGGAAGTCCATAGATCCTGACCAGAATTGGAGCCAGAATCTAAGGCACCACACCTCTTGGATGCTAAGCCATCTTGAATCACCCACTTCCTATTTCGAAATCAAAGTTACATCTGAGAAAGAGTCTTTTCATTCGTCAGGGTGGAGTTGTCCACATTTTCAACTTCATTTTCCAATGATAGAGGAACTTAAAAATGCCAAAAGACCTAAGTGAGAATCATCCCATAGGGTAGGAAACTTTGATTAGGTATTAAGGAGAAGGTGCCCATGTATGATAGGATAAGATATGAGATATTTATTCCTAGACCTTTCTTCATGGGCCACATAAGAAAAATTTCATCTTTTACAATATTTGTGGAGTTAGTGTGGCAAGGAAGTATTGTCTTAACAATTGTGTAGTGAATGAGACAATCCGCTACTAACAATTCAAGGACCATGAGTTTTCCAATAACAAAAATGGGAGTGGTGTTGGGAAAGAGCATCTTGAATGCTTTTTCTTTTGAATAGTTTACCACATTTTTGTTAGTGATGAAACTTGACCCCCTTCCATTCCAAAAAGATTGTAAAGGGTCTCCACATCTAAATTTGTAGCCTTCCTTATTACAAATGCAGATAACCTTCTATTGGCTATGCCTAGGTTAGCATAAAACATTCTAACTAATTTAGGGTAACATGGAGCATTATGACATACAAAGTTCAACAACTTATATTCCTCTAGCAAATCACACAATTCTAGATGAATTTTCTTAAGAAATTTCTTATCTCAACATTTAATAAGAGGAACAATTTTTTCTTCTACTTCGCAAAGAATCATAGTAGTATTCCCAATGACTATTTATACGATGAATGAACATCAATGGCAAAGCCTAACATCTAATCTAAATAAATTTGAATAAAACTATTGCGCATCAAATTTTAAGAAAAAAATTGAGGGATTTTTACAACTTGTAAGTCAGGACATCTAGAATAGATGAAATTAATTCCAATGAATTTTTTTAACAATTAATTCAAAACAACAATGTTATCAGATTTCTAAGTCCTAATGTGATGAATCCCGTTATCTTATTGCGAAATGGAAAATGAAATAAAGGAAATGCAAGCTTACCTATTAAGCTCATGGTCACTACTGGTGGCAAGGTGGTGGAGACACAATGGAGTGAGAGGAGCAATAATAGGAGTGAGAGAGAGTAGTGGCGGGAGCAAAGAGAAATTACAGAGTGCAAACATGAAGTTTCAGAGTGAAATATGGGGTGATAATATTAACTAGTGGAGTGCTTATGCCTGGTATAGGACAATACAATATATTAAGTTAAATAGGATTATTTCACTAATATATAATTTAACATAACATAAAAATTTTGATAAAACAATTATAATATGTATAATTGAATTTAATATCCACTTTAGTATGATATAAAATATTATTAGTAAATATTATTAACAATATGCACAAGGTAAGGTTATTTATTAGGAATATCTTATTTTATTTTATTGTTATGTGAAAGATTCATGTAAGGAATAGGGTTGCATGCATATTTTGATAATTCTAAGTTATATATCCAGTTTTAGCAGTGAAAAAGAATGAAGAATGACATATTTCTCCTTTGAGAATGATTTAATTTTTTCTCTTGATACAACTTCCATAACACTATTTTATAGGTCACATTTTATATATTTTTAGTAAGTACAGGTATATAATAATGCTTCAAATTTAATCATTGTTTATATACTAACAAAAAATTACTGAAGAAATTTGTAGCACAAAAAATTGTATATGCCTTAAAACTTGTTATGCATTTAATCTTAAAAAAGTTCCCTCATCATGAGTTTAGTTCTCTTTCTCAAAGAGCTCACAATCAAAGGTTTCAAATGAATAACTTATGATAATCTCTAAGATTGAAAATAATTTCCATGACTTATAGTAATATAACACATTCTTTTATTCAAAATATTAGAAAAATAAATTTTATATATACCTAAATTAAAATTAAACTGAAATATTTAGTAATGCAATGACATTCCTTACTGCTTTGTGAGGCTTTTTTCAGTGGCTTGTTACTCCTCCTGTCTAGTTTAAAAAAATGGTAAGAATTGTTATAAAATACATTTTTAATTATTACAATTATTTTAATTTAACTTCGTAACTTTTAACTTTTATATGAATTTATTTAGAAAATCTCAATGTACAATGGTTATTAACACAATCCCTTTGCATGAATATAATTTGTTATTAAATTTGATCTAAAAATTAATTTACATATACAGATAATTTGCAATGAGTAAAAAATGTGTATATACCTATTATAACTATTTATTTATTTCTTATGGAATACACATATTAAAGTTACACTTTTTCAATTTAAAAGATATTAGAAGTATCATAAATTTAAAAGATATTAGAAGTATCATAAATGATTTCTTTTCATCCAAGAATTTCTCCTCATTTTTTTTTTAAATTCAACAATCTCCATTTTAACAATTTTATATGATGATGGCATTTCCCACAAACCTTGTCTTGTCATTCGGTTCACATATTGGAAACTTTGTTGTGCGACATTTAGTATTTTTCAAACATATTTGATTTGATTCATAATTGCACTAATAACAACCAATTGTTTTCTTATAAATATTTCTAACTATTGCATAATGATACATTGAAATTATATAAATGACATTAAAGAGATGAAATAATAATCATAAAATGAAAATTATAACATTTTTTGTGTACAGAGTACAATAGTTTTAGAGTTTCATTAGATAGAAACCGTTAGATAAAAAAAATTTAGATCCAAATGGCAAGAAAAGCCTAAATTTCTCATCATCTCTGTTGACGTCCGCTGGGTGTTACTGGATAAATTGAAACTCAACAATCAACTTTTCAAAGCATGTAGATCATCTAACATAACAGCTATCAACGCACCTCCCTTGCAATTAAGAAAGCATCTAAGGATATTAGGATTGGAGATTTGAAGTTGAAGTACAGATTGAGCTTGAATTAAAAAAAAGTTATAGCATTAAAGTTATATGTAAAATATAAAATAAGTTGTTTTAAAATATAATCAATATCATAAAAAAATTGAAACTCTCAATTTACATATAATATATGAGATTTATCATTAGTTTGGATTGAAAGTTTATAATTGATATGATTATATTCCTCAATAATCACAAATATGATTATATATATGAGGTAGAAAAACTCATTTTGCATACAATATGTGATATTCATCACTGTTTTGAATTGAAGGTTTAGAATTGATATGATTATATTTTTCGATCAGTACAAATATGATTATATATATTTTATTAGTAAAATTTTATTGTATTTTTTCATGCATTATTGGAATCAAATAAAAAAGAAGGAGGAGGAGGAGGAGAACACGTACTATTATTTTAGATTGTTGATTCTTCTTTAGAAGATTTTGATTTATTTGAAAATCTTCATCACTAAATTCATAGAGCCCAAACTTCAATTTGAGTGATCTCTATGTCTTGGAGATGAAGAATTGAGAGAATGACAAATAAAATATAAGTGTGAAGATTGCATTAGGAAATGTAATGGTAAAGGAATGTAAATATATGAAAACCAAGAGTGAATCATTAATGGAAATAAATAAAATGCAGAAATCAGACAAGGATTTCTGTCTTCATATTCATTTGAATTGATAATTTTTAGTCAAACTCCAATCACATATTGCTATAACAACTAAATGATTCAAGTAGTTTTAAGGGATTTTGTAAATTAAATTGGAAAAAATGAGGTTTAAAATAAAAAATAATAATATAAGAAATTAAAGATTGGCAATAATTATGAACAAAATTGGAGAGTTTGTAATTTATGTGAGTCATGATATAAACCAATTCAACTTGTGAGTTATTTTATAGGAATTCATCTAATTAATCAAAAAGAAATAATTATATATGTCCAATTGTTTGATTCAAATTTTCAATTTGTCAAATGTAAGGTATAAAGAAAGTACATGGAACAAATTAATAAATAATTGGACTTTAATTTTGATTTGATTTGATTTTTATTTTTTATATTAATTGTAACAACTAAGATCTTTGATATTATCATTCTAATTGATAACTAGAGATATTCTTTTTCAATTAATGCATCATTTATTATATTTTCAATTTTGATTTAACATTATACTTATTTGTATTGATAATATAATTGATTGATTATATAATGAAAATAATTGTTGTGAGTATGTGATGAGGGAGGAGGACAAGGTATTTGATTATAACTACATTCTAAAGATAATGTAAAATCAAAAATTGATTTCTAAAATTAATTATTATAATTGATTGAATATTATATTCAAAATTAGGAAGCCCAAATCTCCCAATTTTAAAATTTTAAATTTTGATTAAGTGTTGTAATTAATTACATTGATTATAATAAATTAATACATATTTCAATTTGCATATTATTTGGTTCATCTTTGCATTAATTGTGATTCAATTAGAATAGTGAATTGCATATGCAACGTATGTGTTTGGCATACCAAAAAAACTAGTTTATGACTTATTGATTTGGTCAAATAACTCTTTTTCATACTTTAAAGATGTTTAGTGTATGAAATTTTTTTTTAAAAAAACTCTTTTTTAAAGAAGTTATTCCAAATAATTATAGCTTACTAGAATAAAGCTTTCAATTAATTTTTTTTCTAATTTATCTCTATTCTTTTGGTTAAATGACAACCCATATCATTATTAATTTAAACCCCTCATTTTCAATGTTTTTTTTTTCACAAAACCAAAGAGAATGAAAAAAAATCCACATATTATTATATATTGGTCTATGTCCATTAATTCAATATAAATAATAAAAATAAGTAAGTAAATAAAAAATATATGATGTCATAAAATATAATTAACTAAATTTTAGGCACTTTTATTCTTATTTTGAATATTTTGATTGTAATAATACACTTCGACATCAAAATAAATATGAATTAATTTACTCTATATATTATCTAATGATATTATTATGTCTTTTTACATTTATGAGCTAGTTCAATAGTCAATTTTATCAAATACTTTTAGTATAATCAATTAACTTATCTTTCAGCTAGTAATCAATAAAAAGCTAATAGATAACTTATCAACTACTTGTGCCAATTAGATTTGTGATTTTTCAATTTTTTTTTTATTATTTAAAAATTTAATTAGTGATTTAGACTATATAATTTTTCATTTTAGAGTTTTGACAGTGATTTTTTAAAATTGACTATATATGTTTTAATTGAATCAAGCATTAATTTTTCAATTTAGAAATTTAAAATTTCAGTCAATTCTTATTTAAATTGATATAAAAAGAATTATAATAATTGATCTCTTTAATATTGTAATTAATTTTAATTATTAATTAATTAAATTAAAGAAACACTCAATTGATAATCTGATACACGACATTTTTTATGTTACTCTTGGTGTTGCAATTGCCATTAAAAAAAATTTATGCCCCACCTTTGAACTTAATTTTATATTGGGATTATTGGGCAAAGCATACAAGAAAGCTTTGTTTCAACCTTCAGCCGACTCATAATCTAGTGTGTGTATGGAGAAGCCTCTCAAGGATCATTTAATTTTGGGATCAAAATTGTGTTGTGTCTTGTATGATAATGATTCACTAGTGTCCGTCAACATGTGGGTTGTATTTCTTTTACTCTGCTTCTGAGCCCTTCTACCCAAAAGAGACTTTAATCATGTCTGAAACAGATGAACAACTTATGAAACAAAAGTGGTGTATATTTCCCTATACTAGGAATCATTATTGCACTAATCCTTTGTTTTGTTTGCCAATAAATTAAAAGGGAATTTGATCTGATAGAACTCACCACTTCACCCTCTCCAATTAGTGAAGATCACATGGCATGAGAATTTGCTTCCTGCTGTAATAAGATGCTTGCTGATCCTAGGACATCAAATGGGAAGATATGCAGTTAATCCAAAGCTAAGCGAGTGGAAGTGGTAATTTAATGCAAAGAAGGAAGGATGGCTCCATAAATAGCAGCCTCTTCATTTAAGGCAAAGAAGAAGGAAGGATGTATATAAACCAATATATCATTAATTGATGATAAAACCTTTTAAAATTAGTTAGCCCCTCATTCCTAAATTAAGATATACTAAAATTTGTAGGAATAATTAGAATATAAAATTTGTTACTTCATGCCTTCAAAAAATTGTCCTTTGAACCTCAAAAGACAATTTCTCCTTCCTCCTAATCTTTATCAAGGAACCGTTCCTCATCCCAATCTGCCTCAATGTACTCATGCTTTAGGAATAGACCAAAACTCTCCAAAGGCTTTACATTGTTGTTGTATGAGAGGGAGTGGCCACACAGCAGTTGTAGCTCCTTAAAAGACTTTAAATTATCATCAATGAATACAGTTCTCTCCATCTGCTGAAATTCAATCCGGGCTGCCTTTCTATCTTTCTTTCTTTGCAAGTCAGCTCTGCAACCAAAATTCAGCAATTTCTGTTGTCTAGCCAAAAGTGTATCCAGAAAATGTTCAGTTTTCTTCTCATGAACTCCCAATACACATTTCTCTTGACCTTCCGATTCTATTGGTCCAGATGATTTTGCAGGTTCAATAACAGAATCTTTTTTGACCTTTCTTGAAGGCTTCGGTGGTGGAGAAAGATTTTGAGAAACCTCTTTTTTAGAATTTTGGTTTCCTTTTGACTTTTCACTTTCCCACCTTTCTTTCAACGATTCCCACTTCATTTCAAAAAACTTGCTGAGTTGCCTTGCTCTTTTGTGAATTTCATTGTTGGGAGAATAATATAACATAGCATTGGAGAACATAAGTCTAATGTCAGCAGCAAATTCATCAGTCCTCAAGTACAATCCCTTTTTCAATTTGGAATCAATTGTCTCCAAACACACAGACTCTGATGATTGAGAAACCTTCAGACCTGAATCCTTTGGATGCAATGGCCCTTTGAAAGCCGATCCGTCTCGGTGATTCTTCAGCCTCATCAAAATCACCAAACATTGTCTTTTCTTACAAATGTCAATTTTCAACCTTTGTTCCTTATTTTGCAGCGCCTCCATAGCCGGCAGCAATTTTCCATCGGCCCCAGACCCAATTCTTGAAAACTTGACGACAGCATAAGAATCAGAACCCCTTTTGCAATTTCTAAAATTGGTTTCTGCCATTGAAGATTTGAAACCAGAAGCTTCAAAATCAACACGTCTTCTCTTGTTGACAGGAGAGGTTGTAGCAACAACGGATGGTGATCGGCGCTTGGAACGAGAAGGCGTATCAAATCTGTAAAATTTTCTCTCAAAATAAAACCCAGCTTCAGATTTCGTAGCCATGGTAGTAGAATTTCTGCAATAGAGTTTTGGTTTAGTGATGACAGCAGTGAATGAAAGAATCAGGATTTGTAAATAGGAAGTGAGTCTGTGAGCGATTGCTTGGCCGTCAAGCTATTAGGGATAGAGAGCCGCTGGAGTGATTAGCAGCGTGGTTTCTAAGAAGTTAGTTGCGCGCGAAGGTGGTAGAAGCCTTTCCAAATAAATAAATAATCTGCATTTAATTTTTTTTTATTTAAGGAATTTTGCCCTCTTACAGCCTATTTATTCTTCCAATTATACTTCCGCTAGGCTGGCCTATTTAACTATATATGTATATATATAATATATATTCATATATATTATTTTTTATATTCATTTCAAAATATGATTTTAAAATTTTTATTTAATATCTTTCTCTAATTTAACACTTAATTTTAATTGATGAAATTAGAATTAAAATTTTTTATTGTATTGTTTAGTCAACAAATTCATTTATTAATTTTAACTTAGAGGTTTGTTTACGTACAATACTGTCTAAATTTATAAGTTCACGTAAGAATTATTTAAATTTTAATAATTAGGCCGATAAATCAAACTAAGCTTGGTAAATTTTATAGACAAATTAGGTCAAGTCGAAATTTTAGTATATTACACACTTCAATCAAGACTAAACCAAAAAATTTTGAAACAAACCTATTTAGCTTAAAATTTGGTTGAGCTATGCTTGTTTCTACCTCTAGTTATATCTGATTAGTGTTGTGTATTTGACACTTAAATCTCATTGAATAAGACTCACATGAAAATCATGCAATCTATTTAATAATTTTTTTAAGGACAAAATTGTATTTTCACTTCCCATCTTTTGTGTCTAATTGTAGTCATGGATAAGAGGAGAAGGATGTAGCCATATAATTGTGAAACAGTAACATAAAATTAGATAATGCTTGATGCATACTTGAAATTTTTGCTAGTTTTTATGAAAGTCTAACATAAAAGTTAGAAAATTTTTATACAAAATATTATAATTCTTTTCATAAAAAGTTGAACATGTAATGAGATTTTACATGTAATAAGTACATAAAAAAAATTGTAACTCCATCACCATTTGAGGTTGCATAAAAGAGTTCTTCAAAAAAATTTCCATTTTTATATAAAAGTTACAATTTTTAATGAAAAAATTGTGAAAAATATGAAAACTTTTTACAAAACTTGCAATATTATGTATTAATATAAATACATGCCAAAGTATCATAGTTTGATAGTTCAATTGTTTGGATGTGCAACATTTAATCTCTTAACACGTTATTTAGTCTCTTAGCACCTGAGAATAAGCCAATTTAGTTTTATAAATAATGAGCAACGCCAACAATATATATCACATCAAAACAACCATAAGAATTCAACACATAACACATAAGAATCCATTTCACTCATATAGGCAAAAATGATGTGTTCATGCAATCCGAACAAATGTAGATAAATGTGGCCAAAAGAAGATAAATGCATAGGACAATATTTATTTGAGGAGGGCTACTTATTTCATTTACATAAAGCCTTGTTACAACCTTCTACTGTGTAGGGGAGGCAACAAGTCATGCACTCGTATCCTTAGACTAATGCATCAACACCCACCTGACACTATAAGAAAAACACGATTTTCCAGTGGAATATTCCAACGGACTAAAATCCGTTGGAATACTCTAACGGAGTTTCCTACGGAATAAGAGGTCCGTTGCATTACTCCAACAAATATTCCAACGGACACAGATTTTGTGGGAAATTTTCCAACCGAAATAGATTTCGGTATGATGATCCGTTGGAATATTCCAACGAATATTTTTTCGTTGGAAAATCCATATGAGTACACTTAAGTGAAATGGCGCGTTTTGATTATTTTTCATATTCCAACGGATTAATTCCGTTGGAATCTTCGAACCCTATATTCGTCCCCAATTTCATTTTTTGCA
>JANHAO010015525.1:0-14797 GCA_026873985.1 Saraca asoca | reverse complement strand
CCTCAACAAGCTAGCACTTGGAGAGGAGCTTTTGAGGCCATGAAGAGGATTTTCCTGGTGTGAAGATCCACACTCTTTCGCTGTGTAAGAGCTGGACTAAAGATTAGTAAGCTTTTCTTTCACTCTAGATTTGATCTAGGAATTTTTTGAGACCTCACACCAATGGATCCATGGGAGGTTTGCTCAGCCAAGAGGAGGAAAATTTTTTGAAAGTTTCGGCCTCTTCTCCCTTGTCTTGGCCAAGACAACCTTAGACTTACTAGATGCATGATAGCTTTCTTGAATGGTGATTATCCAGAAACTGTTTATATGAACTAATCAGATAATTTCAAAGAGAAGAGTAAAAAACACTTAGTATGTAAATTTAAAATATTCATATATATGATTTGAATAAAATGTCTATATAGTGGTACCTCAAATTTGATGAGATGATTACTACTCTTTGTTTCAAGAAGAATACAGCGGATCAATGTATCTACTACTTGATTAATGCAAGTAGTTATATGATCCTCGTGTTGTATGTCGATGATATTCTCCTTGCAAGTAATGATATGAACTTGTTAAATGAGAAAAAGCAAATGTTGTCATGATATTATAAGATGAAGGATCTTGGTGATGTCTCATTTCTATTGGGCATACAGATTCATTGTGATAGATCTCGTGATATTCTTGGCTTGTCTTAGAGATTATATATTGAGAAAGTGCTCAAGAGATTTAATATGGATTCATGCTCCTATTGTTCTACGCCCATTCAAAAGGGTGAGTTTCTTTCCAAAGTCCAATGTCCTTAAAATGATGATGAGAAATCCAGAATGAAGATGGTCTCATATGCTTCCATTATAGGTAACCTGTTGTATGCTCAAGTATGTACACATCTTGATATCGATATTGGTATAATGTACTTGGAAGATACTAGAGTAATCTCTGCTAGAAATATTGGACTATTGTGAATAAAGTTATACAGTAACTATTAGGTATAAAGAATCTTTGTGCCGACCTATTGCATATCTGATGATCTAATTGTTGCAGGATGCTTTGACTTTAATTTTATGAATTATACAAATCACATGATGTTGATATCTAGAAACATCTTTATGATGATAGAAGCAGTTATACCGAAGAAACTATCGAGCAGTCAATTACAATAACCTCTACAATGGATGCAGAATGTATCATATGTTGTGAAGCCACTCATGAAGCTATTTGGTTAAAGAATCTAATATTTAGATTTAAAGTTGTAGAGAGCATATCTAGGACCTTAACCATATGTTGCGATAATGTTGTCATATTGAACTTCTTTCAAAATAATAATGAAAGTACTGCCCTGTACAAGTATTTTGACATTAAGTATCAATTTGTTAAAGAGAGAAAATACACAAGTATTATATATGTTGCCATGAATCATATGCTTGCAGATCCACTAATCAAAGGCTTAGGTGTTAAATTGTTCGTGAACAAGTAACTATAATGAGTTTTATTAAGCCTTTTGATGTTCAAGGTTAGTAGAAGTTTCATATTTCTAATTGAAACATTGTTATCACAAGATTAGTAAAATATTAATGATATTGCCATATGTTTCATATATATATATATATATATATATACACATATATGATATTGTTGATTGTGCATATTTGTTCTATGGCATATTGATGGAGACACTTAGACTCTATCTCATTATTATGCTGAGATTTGTTCTTATTTTGAATATCTTGAGTGGATGCATGGACCATTTTATATATATATATATATATATATGTATGATCACATTTTAATGTGTATGTCTAGTTTCTCACACATTCCATATTATATTTCAGTTGTTGGAATATAAATATTCAAGATATGTATAACATTAGCATCCCTATCAGATATGATGATTTACATCATTAAACACTTATATTTGATCTATGGTTATAATGGTATCATTGTTGTTGTTGACATTCATCGTTGTGATCACATATTATAATTCAAGTTCTCGTTTATTAAACTATGTTGTCTATATGGGAGATTATTGGAATTTTCCTATGTAGACTACCATAGTTTAATTAAATCATATGTTATTGAATTGAATAAATGTTACAATAACTAATTATTCTGAATCAATTAATTATGTGATCAAATTAATGAACTTGTAATGACATCTAGGCCATTGATGGATTTTAGTGATGTAAGCCTTGTTATTGGACTAATGATAATAAGTTAGTTAGCCCAGTAAGATTACAACAACACATGTCCCTACTTATATCTTAGAATTGTAATTGCTCCGTTGAGACTTCAAATATAATTTTTTTCCTTTTTATCTATTAGAGTTATAAGGAGTGAATCTGCTAAAAATTTTTTTGCTATAATGAATTCTCAGACACTACTAGATACCATTTTATTATTATTAATTAAATTTTTATATATAAATATAATATTTTGTAACATAATTCAATAGATTTGATAAATTGACTATTTTAATTTATCTAATTTACCCATAAAAAAAACAAATGTAAATATTGTTTCTGAATTTGAACCATGTTATGACAAAGCTACAAAGGAAGACGATTCTTTTGAAAGCGAAAAAAAAAGTACTTTAGTACGAAGTAAAATAAATTTTGGAGATCTTGTTCCTTGGGAAGTTTTGATGTAGCACCAGAATAAAGTCTTCCAGAAAAGAGTCATGAACCATATTTGCAGAGGTTCTCAAATCCCATATATTCATAGTTGTGAATCTTGTGGATCATGTTTGCAATGCCAACTCCACCTAGCAAAGCAAAGTGAACACTTTTGAGGATTTTAAGTTTTTAAATTTCACTCCATGCATATAACCAAACCAAATAACAGAAATGCAACGCTCACCTAAAGAAATCGCACTGACAAATATTGTAAAAGCTAGGATGAAGATAATAAGAGATGCTCTCCCAAATATAATTATAATCTTTCTCACTATGTGCTGTCCTACAACGGCTGCAATGGTAGCTACCACAGTAAAGTAAAGAGCTGCAAAACAATTAGACGTCAGGAGCAAATTTACGAGATAAAATAAGAGCTGCAGGTAATTTAGCGTAAGTTCTCGAGCACGAACCATAAGGAACTGGAAAACGTTTCAGCAGGTAATATTCTACAACAGACATAGATGATGAGAAGGTCATGGCAAAGGTAGCTGTGGCGCTTGAGACCTGCACACAAGAATACAAGATATCAAAATGTTGAAGGCAAGCAGTTTGTGGCAAAGTTCATTCTCACATTCCTCGTCCCCCCATCCCTCCTCTATTCTTGCCCTCATCAGAAGAAAAATTCTTGTATTAGTACTCATACATGTTCATAGTAAATCTGAGGAGAGAGATAAGTACAATAACAAATGTCTATAATCTATATATCTATCTTCTAAGTCCACCATGAAACATGTCCATGCAAGAATTTCTCCCCATTAAATATGAGAAACCGACATTAAAATCTGTTGTAGCTAAATGTGGTTCCAAGTGCATCCCTTTGTAAACTCACCTGAGGTGGGATTCCAAGCTCCAAAAAGAGTGGGCCCATAATGAATCCTCCTCCCAATCCAAGCAGGCCACCAACTACTCCAGCCAGTACGCCAAAGGCACAATAGATTACCAACTGGTGAACAAGAAAATTTGTCCCTTGATCTCCCTTCGAAGCAATTACTCTCCGTCCAGTGTACAGCGCAACTGCCTCATACGTAGATACTCCAAGTGAAACTGGAATCTGCATAACAAGGAAAGAATGCTTTAAAAAAAATATATCTTTGCAGCTATTAGGTAGTTCTAGCGAAATTAGCGGTCAAGAGAGAGACAAACTTGTACAAGAAGGACAATGCTTTGGAGGAAACTATGTGAATCTAATTACCTGTAACAAGTTCAGCGCCCAATATGCTGCTGAACAATTGGTTGTATGATTCTGTAGATGATAGAAAATGAGGGTCAAGTTGGAGAAATTGCACGGTATAATTTGTTCTATATGAAGATAAGAAAGAGCAAACCATCACAATCTGTATAGCAAGGAATGCAACCCAAACAAAAACAAGAAGACCAGTTTCCTTCCAGTATACATTTTGAAGAATAGTAACCTGCAAAAATGCACATTAATTAGCAATGAGAAATCTAAGTTTTAGTGATATAATAACTTGTGAGAGTATATATGCTGACCTCAGGTTCCTTTCTGTCCCTTTCAGCACCATTGTTCGGTCCACTAGGAAGAAGTCTGTATTGTCCTTCAGCTCCAGAACCTGCCCAACAGAAAAATACGTACACTCGAAATTAAACTGACTTGGGAAATCTTACATATGTTCTTACATGTAAGTGAACAGGAGATCAACTCACCATTTGACTGCAGCTGCTTCGCAGCTTCCTAAATTGTTACAAAAGAAATTCGGATTGTTAGCAATTTACAATCTAAGTATGACTCAGATTTAACATAGAAAACACTGCTCATTGTTAAACAATTTTCAAAAAGCCTTCATAAATCATAACTGAACTGTCTTTCACTGGATTCAAAGATTAAAAGTGACAAGGATTACAATAATGTATTCTTCCCAAGTTTAATTGATTTCCTTTGCTTGCATTTACAAGTTCAAAATATGTGCTGAAAATAACAAACACACGAGTAATTTTTTACCTTTTGCATTATAGTTTCCTTTTTCCATGTTTCTACACCTTTAAAGAAGGCTTTTGTTGACGTGCCTGCAAACAAACAAAAATCAGTCAAAATGATGTAACAAAAGAAGAATGCCCATTTTTAGAAAAATGTCCAGTAAATCTTTACCTAGGAAGAGAATAATAAGGAGGACAGTGACCATCCAGTCAGCGAAAACAACATTGAAAGCGACTCCAAGGCTGATGCCAAGCATGAGCATGGGCTGAATGAGCAGTGCCAAATCATAGTCAATAATAGGCATGTTCAGAGTTGGATGCCTCAACTTAAGATTATAGTAAACAGTTGACGCTGCAGCTCCCATTATCATACCTAATACAAACAGAGAACTCTTGACTTGGTAAATACAATTAGATGGTTCAGAGGCAGTTAACTGCTAAAAATTGGAATCAGGGATTCATTTCTTGAACAAGTCCATGGAGATTATATTAGCTTGAAAAGAACAGCTTTTAAGAACAAATCCTTGTAAGCTGCCTCAGCTAAACATTGTTTAACATGCTCAAAATATCACAATCACTGCAAATACACTTTGAGAAAGAACATGGCTATCAACTGAAACTGAAACAATTGGAGTGGAATGGTAAACCACTTGCACACATATGCAGTCATTTAAGAATATTTTTTTGGGGAAAAAATTGAGGCAGCCGAAGTCCATAAAGTTTACCAGTATCTTATTAAAAAAATTCAAATTAATTAGAATCGCTCTTTGATTGAATAATGAGAACTGGAATCACAGTAAAAAGGCCCTTTTCATACATTTTGATATGGCTGTGGATGATTTTGGATCAAAGCCAATAATTAGGCTAAGCATAGGGACGAAAATGCCACCACCACCAACGCCACCTACACTGCCAAATGCTGCTCCGCAAAATCCAATTATACTACCCAGAACAATTTGCCATCCAAATTCCAGCTCCTGGTCAAAAGCAGGCACCAAATATAATTTTTCTCAGTACACTTCATGATAATGACAATTGACGCCCAGACAAAAACAAAAATAGAGTCTTCTGCAGCACAGACAAATAGAAACAGAAGCACTTTTTCCCCAAAGTTGCATTATGAATATTCTTTTTTTTCTTTAATATTCCACATCATCAAGGAGTTAAAAGTCAGAATCTTTTACGACTTAACCCATCACACCTTTGCTCCCAACCAAAATCTAAATCCAATACAATTTAATCCTCTCTCTGGCTTAATCTAAACAAAGATAATCCAAAAACCAAAACTTTTAGCATCAAATGAAGAGCTTACCGGCCAAACGTGCTGATAACCCGATTCACCTGGCTGCCATAAGAAATTTACAGCTTTGAAAAGAAAGTTCCTTTGGGGTGCTTCAGTTCCATTATACCATGACGAAGCACCCAGTTTCAAGACCCTTTCTGCTGAAACAAACCCAGGAGCTGATAATAAGTTGAACATTAATATTACCAACGCTATCGATCTCAGAACCCAAAGCCATCTATCTCCAAATTCAGCCATCAGTTTTGAAATACACCAGTAACACCACCACTGTCTCTATGGTTCTCTCCGTTTATTCAAAAGCTTAAATTTTTATATTCAACCACAAAATTCTTCGTATTCGAATAATCTCCTCAATCGCCAGTAATAACCTTCGAATCACTAATTGAACGTCAGAGTTTACGTGTGCTCTGTTGGATCAGCGAGAAAAGACAGGCAAAGAAATGAGAAGGGAAGCAAACCTTGGACGCTTCCAATTGATTGGGAAAACCTCTGGTGGAATAAAATCCCGTAAACCGAACTGAAAAGGCAGAATTTCACAGAAAGGAAAATAAGCAACCGTACAAGGACTTCAGTTTGGTACGAAGGGAATGGAAGAATGGAAGAAGACCGGAAAGGAAAATGAAAAAGAAAAATTCACAAATTTAGCAATGGGTTTTGGAACAACACCCCGAAAGAGCGCTCTTCCTGTGTCTCTGCGTTGCCTTGCGGGCTCAGCGTTGAATTTCATAGAGAGTGCATATGATACGGTACGAAGACCGAATAAATTATTCGGATTGGAGCCGCCTGCCAATTGCCATACAAATTTATCAACGGGGACAACTTTGCATGGATCAGTCTAATCGGCATCGGTGTTGTTGTGCTCGACACTCGCGAATCTGACGTCTAAAATTTTTTAGACACTTTTATTTTAATCTATAAATATAAATTCTTTTTTAGTCAATTGTGTGCCGTATTTTAAAGTTATGTTTGACAGTTTTGAAGGGATGGAATGAAATGAAACATAATGGAATGGAAAGAAAATAAAAGGGAAAGAATAGAAGGAGAGTTATCTTTCTATTGTTTAGATATTTAAGTAAAAAAATGATGAAAATTAAATATAATTTTAATTAAAAATATATTTCATTCCATTCCATTAATTTCAATCTAATTTGGGAGGTAATAAATTTTGGAGATTTGGATAGAAAGGAATGGAAGAGTTCCCTTTCCATTCCATTCATTTTCTTTACTAAAAAACTCCCAAATAATAAAAAATTATTTTAACCACTTCCATTTCATTCTCTTCTATAATGTTTCATTTATCCAAACAAACTATAAATTGAATTCATTTTAGGATAAAATACAAATAACCTCTTAAATTAAGGATTAATGTCATATAATGCTTCTAAAATTTTAAATCGTGCAAATAATTTCATAAAATTTTTAAAAAATTGAAAACATTAAAATCATAATTTAAAGAAACATAAAAACAACCAATGATTCACGTGTAATTCTTTTTAATTGTTTTGTTAGTATTGTAAACTCAAAGTAATAAAAAAATATATACCTCACCTTCTTAAACGTAGTTAAACTAAATTTTAAGAATAATTTATTCAAAATGTCATGCTCTAAACATATTAAAAATTCAATTTCATTAATGGTAATTTAATTGAAAAGAAAATCCATCCAAAAATTGATTAAAATTTACATAAAAAAAGTTATAAAGTACTGTAAACTTAAAATAATAAAAAAAAATATATACCTCACCTCCTTAAATGCAGTCAAACTAAATTTTAAGACTAATTTATTCAAAATATCATACCTTGAACATATTAAAAATTTAATCTCATTAGTGGTGATTTAATTTAAAAGAAAATCCATCAAAAAATTGATTAAAATTTACATTAAAAAAAAAGTTATAAAGAGTCAATAGTTTACATGCGTTGTTCTATTTTTTTAATTGATATTTTAATATTTTCAATTTTTTAAAAAAAATTAGGAGATATTTAGAAAATTATGTGACACTAAACTTTATTTCAAGAGAATTATTTATATTGTACCCTTAATTTTATAAATTTGTCATGTAAATAGTATAGTTTTGTCATTAAATACACAAAATCTTATATAATTAACATTTTATAGAAAATAATTACAAAAATTAACATTTTTTTAATTCCAAAATGTATTTTCACTTAGTGAGGATATATCTCGAAAATATAATTAAAAATCTAAAATAGATTGTTTATAAAAAGGGAATAAGTTTATGAATAATTTCGTATTCAAGATTATAAGATCCACCGGAGCACCATAATTATGACTTGGGGATAGAGATAATAGCTCATAAAGTAGTGATTAAAAAAGCAATGATCTAACTTACCAGCGATTGCAAAGTTGTCCAAATATCAGGAGTACAAAGATAGCATTATTTAAAATTTCTCTCTTCTCATTTAGAGTGGTTTAGTTTATTGTGACTAACAATATAAATTTCTTCCTCGGGCTTATTCCACACCTAATCACGGCAATTTGCAATAATCTATTCATTAATTTCATGATGCCATCAACTAATACAAGAAGAACTGCTCTCATTTTTATTATTCCTTTTTCACATGAAAAAAATAATATATGAATCATGATATGCAATCGATGGACTAAATCAAAAGAATTTAATCAAATTTAAAATATTTAATTAAATGATGATGTGACAATTTCGGAATCCTTTGTGGCTGCAAATATTGACCCTGGATTCTTAGGTATTCGTTGAATTAAAAACACGAGGAGGGCCATTGGATGATTAGTACATACCAGCGAGCGGGAGATGGGGACAAGCTAAAGATGCATGTAACGAATAGAATTTTAATATTCTAAAATTGAATTGGATCGCACAACTTAAATTTATTAAATTAATAATTAAATTAGATGATATTATAAATATAAATTTATATAAATTTATTAAAAAATTAAATAATAAATAATTTATATTATATACAAAAATAATTTTTATTTAATTAAATATTAAATTTTTTATTTAATTTTTTAATATATATTTAATTTTTTATTTAATTTTTTAATATATATATATAAACTTATTGCCTAATCTAATGAAAATTTTAAAAATAAAAACTTTAATTAATTTTTAAAAATTAAATAAATTCTTTTATTTTTATTAATTTTTATTGATTCATATCAATTTGAATTAATTTAAATTGATTTAATTATTAAAATAATTTTTTAAATTGATCTAAATAAAAAAATATAATAATTAACTGTCAAATAAATAAAATCTGATCGTCTGAACGATTCAATTTTCAATACCATGAGTTCAGTAGATCTCAAATCCAAAGAAAATAAAATGAATCGATAAGGTCTTGTCTATCATGTCAAGGCAAGAAGGTGGGGCTTAATAGGAAGCTGGTGAGCTGGCACTGTCAGGTGATTGAGATTGCGAGGGGGTAATTGGAGCCGTTAACTTTAAAAAGAGTTTTGGATGTAAAAGATAAATTTAAAAGGAGGACAGTAAGAATAAAGAATCACACTTGGACCCAAATATTAGAACTTGTCTTTTAGTGTGGTGGTGTCTACATGGAACTAGAATTACTATCCTGCCAGCGTGAAATTCAAAAATTGTTGGGTGAAATTAGTTTTTGGCGAAAGATCATCCTCAAGATAGGCATGGGAAATGGTTCCCGACGGAGTCGCTGTCCACCGACGTGTTAGTGGGTCTGGATGGAGTGAACAGCGGAATAAACGGCGAACATGGTGATGGAGCACTGCTGCTAACATCGTCTGTGTCAAAATCCTGCACTTGTCATTGAGGTGTAGAGCTGGAAAATCCGAAAATGGTTGTGGTTAGAGAATGTATAGTAGAGTAATCAAGGTGATCAGCGACGGATAATTATTTAAAACTTTGTGCGGGAGAAAGGATTCCTTGAAAATGGTATTATGGCAATTAATGGCATTGATGATGTACCTGCGGAAATAAAAAATAAAAATTATGGGCAACGAAGGAGATGCAACCATGATTGGTTATTGATTTAATTGTTTTGATAATATTTGATTTCAGACAACGAAGATCTTAGCCATCTGTTCTGCTTCAGGCCGATTATATATTAAAATTGAAATAAACTGATTGGATCGAAATAATTTCAGCGGTTCATAAATATAATTAGAATAAATATACATGTAAAACATATGATAAATAGTTACCTTGTAATTATTTTATTATTTTTATTTTAAATTATTTATTTTTCTTTTTTTCAAGGGTATATTTCCATTTTTTTAAGAGGTCAATTTTCTTAGACAGTTATTTCATATAGATATATATATATATATAATTAGAGCAAGTACATATGTAAAACACATGATAAACAGTTATCTTATAGTTTTTTTATTATTTTTATTTTTTATTTTTTTCTTCTTTTCCAAGATACATGTCCATTTTTTTAGGATGCCAATTTTCTTGTATAGTTATTCAAAGAAAACTGTTTATGATTCTTATAAACAGTGCATCAGCACACTAACCACTCAACTTATTAAAACATGCTTAATGTCTTTTTGTGATTTTGTGCTATACAATTTAGTGTTGTGATGACCCTTTAGTTTTTAAAAATTCCTTCACTTCCATACTTGTTATTTAATGCATCATTATTGTGCATTTTAATGTAATTTACAACTATCAGGAATGAAATCTTTATATACTTTATTATTTTTAATTGTATTGCTTCATCAAAGGTCTCAGAAGATCAAAATCTCGTTTGTTTACTGTGAAAGATCCATCTTGGAGTCGAAACTTTGCATCATAGGAAATTTGGCTTGAAACAAATTAATACGCTTAATGGTACACAATTAATTGTATTGCTTCATTTAGAGATCCCAAAGGATCAAAATTTTGCATGTTTGTTATAAAGGATCTATTTTGGAGTAAAAACTTTCCATTATGCTAAATTTGGCTTGAATAAATTGGCATGCTTAGTGGGACACAATTAAGGTATTCTTAATATCTGATCTTGTATGATCCTTAGAAGTAGTACTATTTTGTTAAGTAGCTTTAAAAATATTTCTATTGCAAGTTCTCAAAATGGCCCTTAAAATGAGGAGATGCATATCAAAAATGAAAATGTCAATAATGTTGATTCTGTTGAAAATGTGGTTGTTAATAATCAAAATAATCGAAACAATATATAGAGAAATAACCAAAAGTAGAACCAAAATTAAAAAAAAATCAACAAGAAATGTTAAATAGAAACCAAAATAATAATAATAATAACAATTTAGCTTATCGAAATGGACCAGAGGATAATAGTGGACCAATACTTGGGGACCAATGCCTTATAGCATGTCATATTTCCCACAAATAGATCAAAATTATCATGGAAATCCTTCTAGTTTAACTTCTAAAAATGTAGTTGTTTTTCAACAGAGGATAGATGAAATTAATTATGATATGGTTTACATGATGTCGCAATAGATTGTGGCTATACTTCAACCAATGTTAGAAAATAATATCTTGAGTCAACAAAAGATAAATCAGGTACTTGAGAGAATGGAAGTAAATCTAGGCAACAATCGGAACAATGACAATGGTCAAAATAATGAAAATGGTCAAAATATTAATAATAATAATCATAGCAGTCATGACAATGCAATGGGACTTGAGAACGTCGAAAATGAAGAGCACAAAATAGAATGAGCATAGTATGGTCGGATTAGAATACTTCTACATGGGGAAGAAAGAATTTAGAATGATAGTTGAATTAATGACAACATGCAAATCCCTATATACCAAAATCATAATCAAAGTTTTCCACAAAGATTAGAACAAAATATCTAATTTCTAGTCAAATAATTAATGAACCAATTAGCAGGGTATAGTGCTTATCCTAATTATATGGTTGCGTTTTTAGAATGGATAAATCAAAAGGAAACCCTCTAGAGGTTTTAAACTGCCAAAATTTATAACATTTTTTGGTGAAGATAATTAATTGATAATTGAACAAATATTTACATTTACTATAGAATATTGAGAGTTGGCAAGAAATGAATATTTAAAAATGAAGTTTTTTTTCCTTTATCCTTGACAAAAATTGCTTTTTCTTGGTATTCAAGGTTGTCACCAAATTTTGTACATTTTTATGCACGGTTAGAATTGTTTCATAACCAATTTTACATAGGCAAAATAAGGATTGGTCTAACTGATTTATTGAACATAAAAAAAGTCACCAATAGAAAGTATTGATGATTACCTATTTAGGTTTCGACAAGCAAGAAGCCACTGCTTTACTTAGATAACAAAATCAGATATGGTCAAAATTGTTGCAGCAGGTTTTGACTTTGTGATTAGAAAAAAGGTTCATAAATCAACATATAATATATATATCTCAACTAGTTGAAAAAGTTAGGCAAATTAAACAATTGCATAGTGAGAAAGATAGGAAAATCATAAAATTTTCGTTTAGAAAAAGAAAAAGAAAAAGTAACCTATATTGAAATAGCTACAAAATAAAGCATATAAAAGAAAAAAGTACCAAAATTATAGGTAGTAAATATCTTAAAACATATAGACTAAGCATCCATAAAATGCACATTAGGAACCCAAAATAAAAGTTACAACATTAGTTAAGCAAAGTCAAAAATTTTCTTAAAATTCAAATCAAAAGTAGATCTAAACTCCATCCATTACTGAGTCACCATCATCTTCTGCAATTGCACTATCTTGCAAGCATCACTAGCTTTATGCACTTGCACTTTAATTATCTTAATATCATTCAAGACATCTTTAACTTTCTTAGCAAAAATTGAGCTCTCTTTTCGTTGGGTGATTTGATTATAGCTTCTAGATTTAGCTAGTTTGCTTTAAGTTGACAAAGTTCTTCTTGCAATTTTGCAATTTTTGACTCAACTGTAGTAATCTCCTTTGAATTGCTCTTAGCTGACTCCATGGCTGCATTATATTTTTCAATCAAATTCTTCCTAGTCCTAACAGCTTGTGTGGAGAATTTAACTAATTCTTCTTTCCTCTATGACAATTCTCAGATATTACTTTTGGTAGCAGCATAATCTTTAACCTTCCTCGAGAAGGATGATATTATTCTTGAAAATTAAGAACAAAAGACTTTAAGTCAATATTGACTTCAGCTTCATAAGTATCTTGTGAAATCTGCAAGGAAGACTAGAAAGGACTATGTTGATGGTCATCTAAGATAACTTCCAAGTCATTCTGTAAGACAAAGTTAAGAGTTTGGATAGCTTGATTTATTTTGCCTTGTTTGACATTCTTAGCTTCAAGAGCAGGAGCGAGTTTAACCCGACAAAGTCTCAATAAATATAGATATTGAAAAAGTCTCCTCCTCTTCTAATAGCAATGATTCCAGAGCTATTATTGCTTCATCTACCTCATTAGACCATTAAGATATGTCAACATCAGGCAATTCAATTTAGAAAGGGAAGAAGACTCAAGTATTTACTCTGATGGGATAACATAATGACTAGAATTATTTTAGGACCTATGACAAAGTCATGGTGGCTTGAAATCTGTTGATTGATGTTTTTAGTTGCTCATGTAAAGGGCATAGCAACAAGACTAGATGTTTACTGACCCTGAAAAGAAGTGCCAAAAAGAATAAGTGTTGACATAGAAATAAATGGATAGAATAGATAATATTCCAAGTAAATGATTCAACCTAATCACAAGCAAGGTTCTAAGATAAGATGGCTAGAATAGTGGCAAGTTCTGCTATGGTTAGCTTTGAATAAGATATAATGTTAATCGGGTTTTAATCTTATATAAACAATGTCAGTATCTAAAATAGCAAAGAATGAAAAGAATGAAATTGATTAGGAATACCTTTGATTAAGTTGTATCCTGGGTAGCTGAAAGGATTGGTTGTGAAATTGGTTAAGAAGGAATCTCAGAGACAATACGTTTAGAAACCGTACTGCTAGTTCCTTTTAACTTAATGATCTTCTTCTTCTTCTTTGGAAGCTTTTCACCCTTCTCTTTGTTCATTGTTTCTTTTTCGACCACCTAAGTGTTGGCCAATCTAAATTGAGTTTTCCTCTAATGCTTTCTTTTCTTTTTCAACAATGGTGGCTTGTCATCAGGAAACATAGTGTTTGCCACATCGTGTGTACTTCCCCGACTATAATTCCCACCTTATCGTCTCCTCAAGCTATGCCAAAAATATAATGGGCACTGTAGCTTTTGAAAATAGCCAAAATAAAAGTTAGCACATACAGGTCAAGATAAAACATAAAAAGCCAAGCAAATTACCTAAGGAATTCATTACATAGGCCATAGGTAATTAACTGATGTCAAAAAGGAATGGAAAATGATGGGCAATAGTAACATTAAGGTTAGGATTTAGGATGACTAATTTGACCAAACTAAAGGGAGCATTAAGAATTGGTCACGATTTAAAAGGAGGAATGCCTATCTTTATCAGACGATTTTTACTATAGGTTATCCACTAAGATTAATGGCGAAGTTCATAATAAGCATCCTTTTTATTGTTAAAGGTTTCGTCAACCTCAATAACCATATACTGTCAATGCTTATTTATGATCATCCTTGACTAATATTTTTCAAAGGCCAATATTTTAGCAACGTGTATACCTATTATCTTTTTTGAAACCTCTACAGTCTACATAGTCACATAATGAGAAATCTTGTAAAAAATAAGACCACCACTCTAAGAACATCATTGTGTATGAAAGATATAGAGAAAAATTGGGCAATTCAAATTGTGCCCGCATGACTATATTGGAGTTCTTAACTTGAAAACATTCAAAAGGTCTCAAAGTTTGCCTTTGAAACTATTTATCTAAAAGCATGGTTGGACATCCTTGTTGATAAGTAGAAAATGTACCTATAAAAATACCTGATTTTACCTCTTAATTAGTCACTAACTTGTAGTTTTTGTCTATCTTTTCC
>JANHAO010015524.1:0-14794 GCA_026873985.1 Saraca asoca | reverse complement strand
AACTTCTCATCATGGACTTCATCTTACGTATGCAATGCACGATGAATGCAATATAAGATGAACATTCAACCTTTAATATCCAATCTACAGAATGTATAGTCATGAATGCGATAGGGCTCAATCAAATTAGCCTAGGGCACCCATCCAAACTAACAGGGCATTCATTTTAACTAATGTTTATTAAGTTATGGTTTGCAGGAGCTCATTCATGTCAACTTACATCTTATCGTCTGCAACCTACTGAACATCCAACTTGGCGTAGACTTGGAAAAGCAAGAAAATTATGAAATTCATTGAAAGCCTCACTCAACGAGGTGAATGTACATATGAAGGTTCAAAAATATAGATCAAAATAAGACTACAACTATCAAGGTCCTAGATGAAGGTTGACTGTTAAGAGTTGAACCTCGGTGAGTTGGAGGATTGACGTATGAGGTGAGCAAGTTGTCCATCATTTGGTCATTAGCTAGGTTGTTCTCAAGCTTTTTCTTATTCTCCTCCTAAGATAAGAGCTCGCCCCCCAGCTTTATTACCCTTAGTGTGCTTTGAGAAACCAAACAGTTAAGTCACCTTGCAAAGAAGCAAAAGAACGAGGGTGAAAGAATTGAACTCACTAGTATCACTATGAGGAAATAACCTAAGATCTATACAAAACTTCTTGGGATCCTCAAAGAAGAATTGTCTATGGGAACTCTCTATGCAGCAGGTTATACACGCCTTATATCACCACACACCTAGACCATTAAAAATATGAGGGGCCTCGACCAATGAGCCTATCAGATCATTAAGCCTTGGGAGATAGGAAAGCAAAGAACAACGGTGATTGTTTGAAGAACAAGCAAAAAATAGAGTGTTGGACTAATAAAAATAATGATTAAATGGGGAAAAGGGGGTTTCTCTCACCTTATATAGTTCACTTGGCCTCACCATTAAATTTAGAAACTGATCAACTACCCTTGATCTAATCGTCCAGTAAACAGCAAGGCTCAATCATTACTACACCGATGACTATGAGAAGATGCGTGCATTAAATGCGGTAAAAATGGTACGGGTTGGCACAAATAAACAATGGAACAAAAGTCCAAACAATGGCATGGCTGATCACAATTGTCAGCTTTTACCAGTGAACTACAGCTCCCAGTCCGCAATCGCACTAAAAGTTAGGGGCTAATGCTATAAGTATTTTTAGAATCATACAAATGAGCTAGTAAAAGCCTAATGGAAAGGCCCAACTTAACCAGGATTGAGGTCACTAAAGCAAGGCATCATGTCACCAAATGCGACCTCAGATCATTAGATAAAAAGGGTCAAAACAATAGCCTCAGGTCGTTAGGTCTAGCCCACAGATCGGAACACATTGTGGTTAAACCCGAGGAGGGGCTAACTTGCAGGAATCCACTTACAGGAATCAACTTGTAGAAAATAACTTGTATGTGAAAATTCATGAAGCAAAAGTCGATTCTAGATTCTTTTCCTTTTTTTTGAACTACATTAAGATTGTATACCCCAACAACTATAAATAATAGTTGAAATTATTATACAGGGAGAGGAGGACCTGACGAAGATGGATACTGTGAAAAAAAAATAGAGAGGATAATCAGACAACAAACAGATACAAATATTCTGTCAAAATAAACATAGAAAATACAATAATCATGAACGTAAGCATTGTAGTGGACTGAACCACGTTAAAAACTTCCGATGTCTCCCTGTTCTTCCTCTCTTTCACTCACTCACTCTCTCTCTTTACACTTTTGATTTCCAGTTTATGATTCTAAACTTGGATTGACTAAATTCACACGTCAACATCTTAAAACAATTTATTGTGGATAATCAAACTCATTTACCCTTTAACTTTTTTCCTTTTTATTTATAAAATAAATTTTTTTCATAAATAACGTATTAAATTTAACATAATAGTACACTCATATTCATCATATATATTTAACCCCTTACGTCTTCTTATATTTATAACTAGATTTCACTATATCTATTAAAAATTAAGTAACTTCACATCTAATATAAAGAAAGACAAGTTTATCATTTATTTTAGAGCAAATTACACATATCTTTCCTTATCTTTAATGTAATTACATTCATTCATTTTATTTTCAAAAGTATACACTAACTTCTATTTTCTATATCCATGCATTTTCCTTTCCATCTATTTTAAGATCTAATTTGGTTCACATAGGAAGAAGTTTTTATGAGAAGTTAAATTTCTCATGAAGTGAATTTTTTTATAAAATTTTAATAAGTGTTTAAAATTATTTGGTTGACAATAAGGAATTAACACTTTTTAGGAAGTAAGTTCTTGTATTATATTTGGTTTAATTATAAATTTTTCAGGAAGTGTTATCAAAATGAGTAAAATACACTCTTATCATTAAAAGAATTAATCATAAAATAAGTAAACATTGCTATCGTTATTTAAATAACATGAGAATAATTTTGTATTTTAGTTTTAGTAAAAATACAAAAAAAAAATTTATCTATAGAAAAGTACGCAAACAACTTTTTCTATTTTATGAGAAATAGACTTTTTAAAAAAATTCTATTTTTTTTTCATTTTTTGATTAATAGCCAATTAAATAAAATAATTATTTTCTATTTCATGAGAAGTGCTATTTTTTATAAAAAAAATTATCCATCAAGTAACACCTAAATATATACTTATCTCTCACTCTCAAGAAAATAAAAGAAATAAATACATATTTTTTAAAAATAAAAGAGATATGAGTGTAACTACATGTTATATTAAAATGTAAATATAATTTATCTTTTTCTAAACTTAATTGTATAGGTTGTAGATATTATCACACTCATCAACCAACACGAGATGAAGAGACTTTTTGTGTTGCTCAACCCAAAAAACCAGCAAACACGAATTAACTGGGAGAAGAGTAAATAAAGCAAAAGGGCAAAACGCAGCTGTAGATCACAAGGGCCATGAGTTGGGCAGGTTAAAATGCATCAGATCAGAAACATTGGATGCTGAATCCCCATCGAAATTGGAAAGACACCACACCAGACACTGTACGGTCCCTTTTTCAGTCTAATAGATGCTTCCCCTTATTCTTAGTCTTGCCCCCATGTTGAAGCTTTCTGTGGAGCAGTGGCTGATTTATTCTCTTTTTGGTGAAAGTGAAACTACTAAACTCGTATCTTACTTCTTCTTAACTACTAAATTAGGTTTATGTCTTGTCGTGATTGTGATATATACCATGACAATTAGATGACAAGAGAACCGCCATGAATTACACGGAAAACAAAAATCACAATCAACCCGAGCTACAAAACAATCAAGGCATTGATTGTTAGGGAAATTATTGAGCCCAAATGGGCTTTTCTTTACACTTGATTGTCCTAAGACAGACTTTTTTTTCTTTTTTCTTTTTATATAATAGAATTGACAAAATATTTAATATATACGTAATTTTATGAAAAAAATTTAAAATAATATTATTGACGTCGGAATTTGGCTCGTACGGAGAGCTCCAGATTTCGGCCAACGGGAGGAGTTTAGGGATCCAATACTACTTTCGAAGTGCAGAAGAAGATAGACCGAGAGGAAGAAGGGATGCAAAGACAACGAGTTTAACGTGGTTCGATAAATCAGGGCAGTACCGGACACTATGTCTACGGCAGAGATTTTATTATTGTATTGAGAAATGATTTTAGCAGAGTTTCTGCTTACAGAGTTTGGCCTCTTCTCCCCCTTTTTCTTTTAACAATGCAATCTTATTTATAGAGGAAGGACAAGTTACATGCATTAATTACAAGCTACAGCTACAGTTGTGTTACATCAAGCTATAAATGAAAAAGACAGTAAAAGCCTACAAACTAGCCATTGCTAAATGTAGGCTGCGGGGTGGGCCCCTTAGGTTAACTGTAGACCTGAGCCTGTTGGCGTCAATTGCTTGTTGTTGCTGTGCCAAGCAAGGTGTTGGGGCATCCCAAACAGGAATTCCTGGCTCGGGGGCGTCATGGGAACTATTGTAGCGAGCTTGGTGCTGCTGCAGTGAGATAGCAGACTCAAGCAAGGTGATCGGGTACCTGACGAGCAGGTCTTGTGATCTTCTTGCTAGATCGCTGGGTTGCTGCACCGCTATATCGTGAGGCTAGGGCTTGCTTAGCGGGATGGTGCGGGGACAACTTCGCTATACCGCTTTCTGATGGGCGAAGCGAAGCTTATTGAGTGCCTTTAGCGTGCCCGGGGTTACAAGCTCTCGAGGCCATTTTTGCATATAACATAAACCCCCAACTCTCGGTTTGCTTTGCAGACCAGGAGTTGTAAGTTTCCAAGGCTTGATTCGTATCTTCAATGAGTGTCCTCCCTTGACCGAAATGTCATATCAGATGTCATTCCATTCTGTTTTAGGCCATGCTTTCTTCTGTTTGCCATTTTTGGCTGTTGGCGTGGCGTTGTCGCTCGTTTCAGGCCGTTGGATGAAGATCAGGTCAGATGCTTTCTGGATTCTTCAAAGGGCCAAGTGGGTCTTTTTATTGCCTGGGGAATTCTTTCTTTTGCCTCAGAGGAGTTCAATGGAAGAGACTGATGAGTCCCCTGCGCTTTGGTGTTTTGGCTTCCGACGAAGCTTATTGAGACATGAATGGCCTGCTGTAGAGTGCCGAGAGGCATGGATAGCCTGTTGCACGTGGTTCCGTCGCAGGATCAGCTTGGCAGGCTCCTAGGGTATCTTGTGCTGATCCTGGGCCCTCTCCTTTAGTCGTCACTTGTGGTGCTGTTACCTGGTCAGTCGGCTTCTACGACTTTTTAATTTGCTCTGGGTCTGGCTCAAGGGGACACACCGAAGGAAAATAAGCAGGAGCAGCTTGGCAGTAGCTGTCCTTCTTGCAGGTGCGAGCTTGGTGACCGGCCTTCTGCTCTTCTTGTAAGAATGGTTGTGTCGGGTTGTTGAACTTTTTGCCTTCGTTTCTGCACTTCTTCTTTTGATGTAATTTTGCCTCACTAGCCGAGGTCTTTTTGCTGTATGAGCTTTTCTTCTTTCAAATGCTATAATGGGATGCTTGGCACATCACTATATGTACACTTCTGATGATTAATGAAATGCTCTTTTTGGCTAATCGACTGTGCTTTATTTTTCTGACTGCTCAATCCGTTGTGAGTGAGAGAAAGGGGTCACATGCAAACTGCGCCCGAGAAATCTCGTTCAGGACATGAGAAACTCATCCACATGAGAGCTATGGGAAATTCGTGTGAAAGTTACAATGATTTTGTTTTAGTTGCTTTGTGCCGTAGTGGGCTGGTGGCTAGGATTTTGTTTTGTTTGTCGAAGTTTTGTTTTCTTGTGGCGAGGTGAAAATTGTTTACTGAGTTTTTGTTTCGTTTAAGTTTTCGTTAAGGCGAGGTGAAAACCATTCGCCTGGTGAGGTAAAAGCCATTCGTCGAAGTTTTGTTTTCATTAAGGCGAGGTGAAAATCATTCGTCAAAGTTTTGTTTTCGTTGAGGCGAGGTGAAAATTGTTCGCTATAGCGAGATAGCAATGATGGAGTGAAAACTCTTTGTCTAGATAACGCTTGGCCAATCGGTGACTGACAGTAATTCAGCATACAATAGTTGACACAATCAGTCATCATTGATGACAAATGAATGTTATAGGATCAGAATATGGTTCTGATGGAGGGCTTGAGCTCTTGGGTGGTAACTCGTTGAGCCTGTTGAGTGCGCTGTCCTGACGATTTTACCACATAATCCTATAGTCAGCCTTTTCTGATGAGGTCTTCTATAGCGTCTTTCAACGCCCGACAGTCTGAGGTGGTGTATCCAGTCTCATTGTGATAAGCACCAAATCTGCTTTGGTCTCTGGGGTTGGCAAGCACCCTCAATGGTCTGGGCCTTCCGAAATCCTCATTATGCCTTTCTACGACAAAGATTTTGTCCTGTGTGTCTAACAGGACATTGTAGCTCTCGAAGTGGCCTTCAGGTTGCTAAGGCTTCACCTTTTTCACGAGATGAGGAGTGGGATTTTTGTGACTCTCGCTACCCCTCTTTTTGCTCACGGTGGGACCACTATGGCCCGCTTTATGATTGGGTTCCTCCGTTCTGAAGGTTCTTCCCATCTTATTTGTTTTGTTGCTCGATCATAGAATTCGGTGAGGTCTCGAGCGGGAAACTTGTAGAGGTTTCGGTACAATTTGCTGTTTTTGTGAAGTCCCACTCAGATAGCCGTTAGAATGCTTTCCTCCGAGGGATTCTCCATGGAGTTGGCCTCGTGCCTGAAGCGGGTTACATAGTCCTTAAGTGACTCGTCCTTACGCTAAAAAATTATTACAAGATGGCAAGGAGGCACGAGTTGTTGGTTAATAAATTTTCTTTGGCATTCTTCCCAGCTATCAATGCTGCGAGCCGGGAACCGCCTGAACCATGCCCGAAGCGTTCCCCCTAATGTGGCAGGAAAGACGCAGCACTTCACTAAGGGTTGATTGTCTGAAGGTCCATTTGAGTATTAAAAGCGTCCAAGTGGTCGCTCGGGTCGCTATTTCCATCATACAGCGGGATAGCGGGCACTTTAAGTTTCTATGGGAGAGGTTGCGTCTCAATCTCCATAGAAAATGAGGAGCTTTCCTTGTGACGAGGCTGATGGTTTTGAGGTTGTAGATGCTCCTCTAGCCATTCGAGCCTGTGGAAGACTTCCTCCATTGTCCGGTTCTGCATCTCAGACTGAGGGGTGGAGCTTCCTGCTCTTTAAGAGCCCTCCAGTTGCTAGCTATCATGATCTTCATGAGTTTCCTTTTGAGCCTCTTTACAAAACTGCTAGAGCTGTACCATGAGTTCTTCTTGTCTCTGCGTGCTCTAAGCTTGGGCCTACGCCAGTGCTTTGACAATTTCTGCCAGCTCTCTTACCATGCTTTCGAGTGTCGGACGAGGTTGGTCGGACGTTTGTGCCTATTGAGTTTCAAGAGTAGCAGCAGACGGTTAGTGAGCCCCCACAACGGGAGTGTCCGTCGGTTGGAGGGCTGGAGTGGTTGAACTCCAAGTTGTTCTTCCTCTGGCCATTGTTAGGCTGCGATGGAGACTTCAGAGAGCAGATGGTCCCCACAAACGGGGCCAAAATGCTGATGTCAGAATTTAGCTCGTGCAAATAGCTCCAGATTTCGACCAACAAGAGGAGTTCAGAGATCGAATACTGCTTCCGAAGTGCAAAAGAAGATAGACCGAGAGGAAGAAGGGATGGAGAGACAGCGAGTTTAACGTGGTTCAGCTAAATCCAGGCGGTACCGGACCCTATGTCCACAGTGGAGATTTTATTATTGTATTGAAAAATGATTTTAGTAGAGTTTCTGCTTACAAAGTTTGGCCTCTTCTCCCCTTTTTTCTTCTAACAATGCAATCTTATTTATAGAGGAAGGACGAGTTACATGCATTAATTATAAGTTACAGTTGTGTTATATCAAGCTATAAATGGAAAAGACAGTAAAAGGCTATAAACTAGTCGTTGCTGAATGTAGGCTGTGGGGTGGGGCCCCTTAGGTTGGTTGTAGACTTGAGCCTGTCAGCGTCAGTTGCTTGGTGTTGCTGTGCCAAGCGAGATGCTGGGCGTCCCGAGCGGGAATTCCTGACTTGGGGGTGTCATGGGAACCGTTGTAGCGAGTTTGGTGCTGCTGCAGCAAGGTAGCGAACTTGAGCAGGGTGATCGGCTGCCTGACGAGCTAGTCTTGTGATCTTCTTGCTGGATTGCTGGGTTGCTACATCACTGCCTCGCGAGGCGAGGGCTTGCTTCGCGGGATGGTGCCGGGACAACTTCGCCATGTCGCTTTCTGATGGGCAAAACGAAGCTTGTTGAGTATCTTTAGCGTGCCCGGGGTTACAAGCTCTCGATGTCATTTTTGCATATAACAAATATCAAATATCATTACACCATAAAATATGTCAAATAAATTTGATGTAAAAACATATTAGATTTGATGGTGTAGTTAATCCTGACCATAGTTATATTATGAGAAAATAGGAATTTGATTACTATCACGATTTAAATTTTTATTTTTCAAATAACGAATTTAAAAATATAATATGTTACTTTATTTTAAATCTGATGCATGTAGCAATTTTTGTAATATTTATAATAATACTTATAAATGGCACTAATTCTTGAAATTGTTGTTATAAGAGTTTAAACATAGATATTGATGATCCAAAAACAAGCATCTTATCAATTGAACTATTCCAAGAGTTAGAAATTTGATCTTAAGAACTTTTCAACCTTGAGATAACTTGTTCATAATATTATTCCAATTATAAAAGTAATATCGCCTTGTATGTCTATTAATAATTATTAGTTAGGAAATTGTCCTCTCATATCCCAATGGATTATGTTATTATTATTTTTTTAAAAAAAGACAAGTTATAATGTTATACATTTTGCACGGCTCATCTAAGAATTAACTTACTTTCGCTCATTTTAAAATGTCAATTTATCAGAAAGTTTCAAAAAGAGAAAGCAAAAGCAGAACAATCTTCGATTCTCAAAGTGCTAGAAGGACCAAGTCATAGTCTAAGTGGTCTTATTAATTCACCCTTCGTTCCTGGAACAGGCCATCAACACAAACGTTAGAATTTCCCGAACATTAGATCCGAACTTCGAAGGCTGAAACACGTGGCCCCACTCATTCGTTTTCCAGTTCCTTGGAGACAAAGAACCAAAACATGGTTAGCCGGGTTGGGTCTAATTACCACTGCCCTTTGTGCCTAATCATCGTCTTTAGCGGTACCGATAAATATGATAACCCAACATCACACGCAACTCACTAGCGCATCGTGTACCTGACCGCATAATAATGCGTGAACATAACCTCTTTTATTGCGACAAGTATACGCACCTTCACCATTTGACGGGTTTAAACAAAGGACGTACCTTAAAACACTTGCGTTTTCTCAACCAGCTCATCTTGTATCCATGCTCTACAGACCCTAATGGGACAGTCACCCTCTACCGCCTTTGCCTCGCCGGAGCTCAATCGCCGGGATGTTTCTCGCAGCAATCGATTCAATTGCCGCTCTTGGCTCACCGGTTGTACGGTGGAGTCAAGTGGATGTTCTGATTTCACCGACAACTCAGCCGCCTCTCGTGACTACACCGCAGATATCCCCGATGATTGTCTGGCTTGGATTTTTCAATTTCTGAGCTCCGCTGATCGGAAACGTTGTTCGCTTGTTTGCCAACGGTGGTTGCGCGTTGATGGTCAGAGCCGTCACCGGCTTTCGCTAAATGCTCAAGAGGAATTGCTAGATATTGTTCCTTCTCTCTTCATTCGATTTGATTCTGTGACGAAACTTTCTCTGCGATGCGACCGAAGGTCCACCAGCATAAACGACGACAGTTTAATATTGATCTCACTTCGGTGCAGTAACCTCACGCGCCTCAAGCTTCGGGGTTGCCGGGAAATCACCGAAGTTGGAATGGCTGGCCTTGCTGAGAATTGCAAGGCTTTGAAGAAGCTCTCGTGTGGCTCTTGTATGTTCGGCGCCAAAGGTATGAATGCTGTTTTAGATCATTGTATGGTGCTCGAGGAGCTCTCTGTAAAGAGACTACGAGGGTTTCACGACGGCGCGGAGGTGGTCGGTCCCTGTGCTGCGGCTTCGTCGTTGAAATCTATTTGCCTGAAGGAGCTTATTAATGGCCAGAGCTTCGTGCCCCTTATTGTCAGTTCCAAAAAGCTCCGAACTCTGAAACTAATTCGTTGTTTGGGAGACTGGGATAGGATACTGGAAACAATCGGGAACTTCAACAATAGTTTAATTGATATTCACCTTGAGAAGATTCAAGTAAGCGATGTGGGGCTCTTGGGGGTCTCCAACTGTTTGAGCTTAGACAGTTTACACATTGTTAAAACTCCTGAGTGTTCTAATGTGGGGCTTTCTTATGTTGCTGAGAAGTGCAAGCTGCTGAGAAAGCTTCACATTGATGGCTGGAGGACTAATAGGATTAATGATGATGGTTTGATTGCTATAGCCAAACATAGTCCTAATTTACAAGAACTTGTATTGATTGGTCTGTATCCTACCTGTTTGAGTTTGGCAGCAATAGCTTCTAATTGCCAAAGTTTGGAAAGGTTGGCCCTTTGTGGGATTTTCACCATTGGTGATGCAGAGATAGAGTGTATTGCTGCAAAGTGTTTGGCACTCAGGAAGCTATGCATTAAAGGATGTCCGATATCTAATGCTGGGATTGAAGCAGTTGCTTCAGGTTGTCCAAATTTGGTTAAAATAAAAGTTAAAAAGTGCAGAAAAGTGACTGGCGCAGTTGTAGAATGGCTGCGTGAGAGGAGGAGTTCTTTGGCTTTTAATTTTGAAGATAGTGGAATTGAAGCTTTGGATGGCAGTGGTAGTGATATTGGAGCTCAGGAAAGTTCATTCGGAAATCCACCAATAGTATTCAGCCAAGTAAACATGGCTGATGCTTCATCAAGTAATAATAACAACAGATTGACAATGATAAGAACAAGGTTGGGATTATTGGCTGGTAGAAATATAGTTCCCTCCGCCTTAAGAAGATGTTAAAAAGTGACAATATCTCTAGTAGCAGCATTTAATGATTCTTGTAAGATTGCTGAATTACATTGTTGTTGTTCTTCTTGTTTTTCTATACTGTATTCACATTATGTGAGATGAGCTTTTGTCTTTTTAGTTGCTTGTTGATGACATGTTACTCCCTTAAATATTTGTTTTCTGGGGGGGCATTGCTAATGACAGAATCTCTACTGAATTCATTCCATTTACAGATCACCTTCACCGACTTGTATTTGTGACTGCGAACTAACTCGTTTTAGATAGCAAGGAAATACTGGAATCATTGGTTCCAAGTTTTCAACTTCCAAATACAATTCTTAATCAAGAGGTAGCTAGACGGTGTCAATGTCTGAGAATATTATCTACGGAAACGTTTATTGTCAACTGAGGCTGTATATAAAGCTCTGTGCACTGTCAGACAGCATCTTGGAGTCTTCTAATTGTTCCTGTTATGCAGATAATGCCTTCAAACGGTTGCTAAATGCTGATCCTTTACATAAAATTTCCTGTTTTGTTTAGAAATTCATTTTCTCGATTGTCTTTGTTCCCGGCAATATCTACATTACTATGAATTCCTATGATTTATAATTCAAGTTAAATTTACTTCAGGAATCTTTTGGATGATTTTAAATTAAATTTTTGTGAGAAGTTGAACTTTTTAGAAAGTAACTTCATGTATAAATTTTTCGGAAAATATTGAAAATTATTTGGTTAGTACTAAGAAAATAGAACTTCTTAGAAAATAAGTTTTATATAATATTTAGTTTAATTATATACTTCTTGAAAAGTATTATCAAAATAATTAAAATGTCTTATCTTAAAGTTATGCTTTTTACTAATATATGTGTAAATTTTTAAAAGAATATTTTTGTCATTATTTAAATTTTATAAGAATAATTTTATACTTTGTTTCATTAAAAGCACAGAAAGAAAGTAGAACTTAAATAACTTCTCATATACTTTATAGGAAATAAAACTTCTTAGAAAATATAATTTTTTTTATTTTTTTAATTAATGATCAATTAAAAAATTTAAATATTTTTTACTTCTCAACAAATTATATTTTTTTATAAAACTTTTGCAAATCAAATGATTTCTTAGTGGTATGACTCTCTGTGATAAACTGCAACAGTGTCTTAAATTTTGCATCAAAATCAGAAATTGATGATGAAGAGGCAGAAGGATCCTATTAGTAATAACTAAGTTGGAATCTCTATATCCTTTGCATCTATTTAATAGAATTCCTTTTTCCATCCCATTAACATAAAAAAATTTGAGATTCATGCAAATTTTTACAGCTTCTATAACTTTTTTACACTTTTCACAATTTTATAAAAATTTATATTTTTTTTTGTAAAAAATTTCGTTACAAAATTTCCATGTCACAATTCTTGTCTCTTGACAATTTATGTGTATTTACCATTTTGTTAACAATGTCCATTTGGTTTCAAGTTGCCATTCAAATTCCAATAACTGATACATCTCAAGTAAGTAAATTTTTAGTTACTTTTGATATACAATTAGCATGTGAAGTTCATGATATTAGTAGTTTCTGGTTTGATACGGATTGGGCCGACCAAGGCCCAATAACAAGCAAGTCCAATAAGCGAGTTCAAAGGAAGAAGCCTAACTCGTCAAGAATGAAGGTCGCTCAACAGAAGTGCCAGATCGCTGAGAGACGAGTCATAGCACATATGGCTGAGAGCTTGCTAACTGCTTAAGCTCCCCAAATACAAGTTCGAGGTCACAAGCCAGTGACATCCCCAAAGCCAGAACTCCAACTCACAAGATGCAGTGCATCTTACTCAACTAGAAGCCCGCAAAGGTCAAGTCAGAAACATATCCACCCTCAGACATTCTGCATCGCCCATATGCAAAAAGCAGCATGTAGGACCTATCCGCAAAAAGTACTTTGTGGAAGCCATTTTGCATTAGTCTAGACTGTCTTGTATATTTATTATTTGATGCAACAAAATTGTAACTTGTAAAATTATACTTGTAACCTCTCAGCTTCTATAAAAGAAATGAGGGAGATCACTGTAAGGGGGGCCAGAGAACAAATGCAGTAACTCTGTTAGATTTTCTCTAGATATATAAAAGTTACCATGGACGTAGGGATCAGTGTTGCTCGATTTTGGCCAAACCACGTTAAATACCCTTTGTGTTTGTTGTTCTTTCTCTTCCCCTTATTTTTCTCTATTTTCTACATTACCAGAAACCCATCTTGTGACCGGAATATTGTTTAAAGTACTCTGAACCTTTCTCGTTAACTGGAGTTTGGGTCTTACCAGATTCCATTGTCAACATTTTGGCATGCCCAATGAGACCTCACGTGTATTCTGGTTCATTTTTCTGCATTCTGATCAATTTCTTGTGTATTGACAATGACCAAAGGAAAAGCCACTAAGAGTGTAAATGACCCAGTTGTTGGATCAGAAAAAGAAGCGGCATAACGGAGAGAACAAGTTCTTTCTGCAACGGGTATTTTTGCTAAGCCTATAGTAGGTGTTGCCACTAACTTGCCCCTCGCGGATCCTCGCCAGTCTGTTGGCACTATTCAAAAAATCAATGAAATATAAGCATTGCTTCAAAACTAAAGAGTCTTGGGGACTACTGTGAGGGAGTCGACCATCGCAATTGAAGTGTTAACACAGGCCTTAGGCTCAAGAGAACATGATAAGGTCATTACATCCAGGCAGCAGCATCAGGTTGCTCACTTAGCTCGTTTCTCCCACTCGCGGACAAGATCAAAAGCTTCTCGAATTGATGAACATAAGGACTAGCCACTTGGAAGCTCACATCGTGCTGAGAGTTTGCTTCAAGCAGAGAGCTCGAATGGGTCCAGTTAGGGGAATACCTCATGTCACTGCTCCCGTGACTTGAAAATTCAAGAGTTATTTGACAGGTTAAAGCAATTAAAGGAGTGTCCTTAGTCTCAGAATAGTCGGGGACACAACGAAGAGAGGACCCCATTCACAAGTGAGAAAGAGAAGCAGCCTCTTCCTCACAAGTTCAAGATCCCTGTGATCCCACCATATAAGGGGGATACTAATCCTTACGACCATCTAGATGCATTCAACATTTAGATAGACTTGCAAATAGCCAACCTTCTAGTTAAATGTCATGTTTTCCCAACCATTCTATGAGGTGTTCCTCGAGCTTGGTTCAGAAGTCTTCTAGCTCCCAACTTGAATAGTTAGGAAGAATGTCAGTATAAATTCGTCAGCCAGTATCGAGCATTGAAAAGGTAGCTTGTGCACCCCTGTCACATCGCGATGATCTTTCAGTGTAAGCATGAGTCACTGAAGCACTACATTGCTAGGTTCAGGCTCGAGGCCAATTCGATGGAAAATCCTTTTGAAGAAAGCATCTTGATAGTGATTTCTACAAGACTCCGCAAAAGATGAAAAACTATATAAAAGCATATATAAGTCCCCGATAAGATATTTAACTGAATTTTATGAATGAGTTATCAAGCAGATTAAGTGGGAATAAACCTTTGGCTCGAGAAAACCCGATCGGAAAAACGAGAAGGATGGTTTTGCCCATAGCAAAAAAAGAAGTGGTGAAAGCTGAAGTGATCATGTCACGCCCCAATCCAAAGAATGTGATCGACATAGAATGTTACCATCAGGAAACCCCCTACAAGCCTTATAACACAAATAACATACCAGTGACCCACTATTTGATTAATCCATGATGAAATAATTATATATTAAATGCTAATAAAAATTCGATAGAGTTTTCTCTATTTTTCAGACACCGACCATAAGGCCTATACAACAACACAAGGACTACACGCCTACCACAACCTGTGTAATATCATAATAGTATACAGTGGCCTAGACTATACAATTTACATCCTATTGGGCATCTAATAATCATAAACAATACATACATATTCAATCCTACCAACTGCCAAACCTTACACCATTTTATACCTTTAATCTTCGCTGAATGTGTTTTACTTGGTTAGGGAGTAGATCCTGAGTTAGGACGGCGTGGGGGAATATCAAGAGTATCCTCAAGCTTTGAAAAACATGGAAGTGAAAGAGTGAGTTTCATAGAAACTCAATGAGTAAACAATCCCATAATCATCCAAAAATCCCATTTAAAAATTGTACTCATAAGTATACATATATAAATATGCAGATATAACTATGATAATATGCTTATCCATTCAACAATTAAATACTCAAAGTAGACTTGAAAACTTTCATCCATTATGAAAAAGATTAAGTAATTGAAATTATAATATTCAAT
>JANHAO010015523.1:0-14787 GCA_026873985.1 Saraca asoca | reverse complement strand
CTTTAGTTAAATAAATTAAGAATCAAGATTTATAAATAATATATTTTATTTTATTCTTTGAAAAATAAATATACATAAAATTACTATATAACATTTAACGTGACATAATTTATTACAAAAATTATATTAATATACTAAAATCATGTTAATTAAAAGAAAACATGATGAATTGCCAAAAAAAGGTTAAATAAATAAAATTAAGTAGTTTGAATTTAATCATAAATTAAAAAATTAAAAAATATATTTAGCACAAGTTTTAATAAAAAATATTTTTCAAATTTAATAAAATGATAAAAAACTTGTGAATACCATAATTAATATCGAAAACAACTCATATAAGCTGACCAAATGGATGTAAATAATTAATTTTAAATATACATAAGATGCACCTATATATAAAGTTTGAAAACATTGAATCTAAGCAAATAACATTGTGAGAAATGTTGTCCAAGTATTGATCTCCTTTATGTATAAACTTTGTATTGCCTCCTAAAAATTTGAATTTAATATAAGTTGTCTATAATGGCGTTACGTCTTTTCCTTCTTTACTCTTTGTACTCCATTTATAAAAATATGTATGATGAAATAAGATATTCAAACTCCTAAAATTATAGTTATAAAGCATAATTCATTATAGTTGCCTACAAATAAAAATATGATTGCAAAAAATATAAAAAGAAAGATTTGAAGTCATATTTAATTTTAGTAATAGATTAAGTTGAATACATTAGAACTTATAGAGCAATTTTGTTAGCCCCAAGGTTTAACATTATGAGTTTTGATAATGATAAATGAGTGCTACAATAGCAATGTATATCTTTGTGTTAGAGTATAATATTTTATACAAGTATTCATAGTGATACTACGCTATGATTGATAATATGCGTCATATAATAATAATGCATATTCTTATAATAACTTGTTTTATTTTACATATATGAATCAAGCTTATCAATATTGTTGGTATATTGCTAAAATCAGGGATTCAATGGTTACCTCTTGCAGCTTTTAGATCCTATAACAAAAGCTTTGTTATCTTGACTTAGATCATGATCCACATACACATGAACTTACCCGCATTCTTGATCTCCAAATCTACTTCAGATATGTAATTATGAACAAACGTCTTTCAGGATGATTATAAAGTGGCTACTAAAGTCCTCTACAATAGAAATTACACATTCCAAGTTCCATAAGCCTTAGATAATGCCTTTGAGAGTAAAATGGAAAGGAGAGGAGGTGGAAAACTCATGTTTTCCATGGTAGTAAAGGGGATTACAAATTTTCTCTAATTTGTTTTTTTGAATATTTTGCTCTACTTAAGAGCAATTTTGAAATCTCATCTCAATTAATTTAAAATACTTGATTTAATGAATAATTATTTACAAAATCAATTTGTAGATAATGTGTTCATCAAATATCAATTAACCACTGCCATAAATCCATTTAGGATTAATTTCTTTATTTATCTCAATTAATTATTTAAACAGATCAAATAATTAATGGATAACAGGATTAAAAATAATCCCATATAACATGCCCATATGAACACTTCACATATCATGCAACATCTTCCACTCTAACATGTGGACATGCATACTCCTTAATCCAAGGTTTATTTTAATCTCCTAGTCATATAGGAAATGGAATGTGTGACCACACGAGAAAGGTACCAAGGAGTAAATGACATACTAAGTCACATTCTATCTAGCATGACATTACTCAGGTCTTGTTACACTTCAAATCATCTACTTACAACAAATTTGTGCATTTTCAATCCCTCTTAAATATAGATCCATGCAAAAACCAATCTATGTCTTTTGTGTTTATGGTTACATCAACTACACAAGTTTATGTAACCATCCAGACAATAAGCCACAAACCCATAGGTGTAAGATCAAATGATTTTTCCTTAGATGTTCATGTTCATCCACTAAGTTTAAGCTACTTTCCTAGATATGTTTCATTGGACCGTATGATTCCTGGCTCTTGGAGGTTATGTTAAAGTAGCAACACCTAACCATAGATTCATAACATAGTTTCTAATCCCAAAGGGTATGAATGCAGAACACTCACAAATCCTATAGGGCTTGCATAGTGATAAAGCAGGGACCCATTTTGTCACTCCCTAACATAGGTTGATTTACAACACATACGATATGAAATGTATACTATGGTGGAGCTCTCACCTAAGGCTTATCACGCTCTTAATTACACCATATAGAACTCAGATTAGTCATTACAAAGTGACTAGCTTGAAATATAAACTCTTAAATATGGCTTCATATAGGCTACATAGAGGTTTGAACATCCTCTTTACTTGACTTTTTGAGTCTCATCTTAACTAATAGATAAAGAGACATGATTTTTATCATAAACTCCTCAATTGCCACTTGGGAAATAAATAGATCACCTACACATGTTACCCTATGATTGTTTAAGTCTCATCTCACCCACTACTCAAGCATCAGGGTAGATTTCCCATGTGAGAAAGACAATCCAAGCTTGGTGACAATAAATATATGCATCTAATTAAACTTTATCATAAGTTAACAAATGATAGGAAAATAAATTTATTTTACTAAAAATAAAGTACAACATAGCATTATATCAAATGCTCACCAAATAAAAACCTTTAACATGCTTACTAAAAGCATCTCTTACAATGGGTTTAGTAAAAGATATTAGTAAACCTATCACTAATGTTGATATGCTTTAGGGAAATTAGTCCTTATGCAATGAAATTATTTGTAAACTATTAGAGGCTAGAAGACATAATCCTACTTCTTGCTACAATATAAAATAACACATATTTTTAGCATAAACATGTAGCTCACTATGAACTTACATTCATTTATGTGTACAAATTATCAGCATTCCTAGCTTTAAACTCCCATTCAAAAAGTACAGAACCATATTTTAGGTGTCTATTAGATTTCTAAGTTCCCATTAGCTATTCCCCAGTTTGCAATCTCAAGCTACTTTGAAATCTATTAACCATACAGATATCAAGCTAGGTATACATCATCATGCTTATCAAACTATCTCTTGCATTCACATATGCAACTTTGTCCATTTGCTTAATTTCTTCTTCTATCTTAGGATAGTGATCCAAGCTTAGGTAAAGGGTCATATCTCTTAGAGTATCCACAAGTTTAGAATCAAGTATTCAAAAATGTTATAAGATCCCCTAAATATAGGTTTCTTGAGACAAACTCAAGAATATCTTAAAATGGTCTCTTAAGATTTTAACCTCAAGGAAGTAGTCTTGATCCAAACATTTCATCTCAAATATGAAAGGCAATTACCCCTTACTTTCATGCTTCAACTCCATATTAATCCTAGCAAGCAATATGACATAAAGTGAAAGAATGAGAAACTTATTCTCTTTTCTCTTAACACATACACAATGGTCTTCTTCAAATATAGTAAAGCCCACCATTGTAAAAGCCTTGTGAAATCAAATGTACCATTGATTAAATAAATGCTTAATTCCATAAATGGATTTCTTTAAAATAAGTAGCATAACTTGTGCACTTGTCACTTAGCTCCAAAGCCAATAGGTGAATCTATATAGACTTTTTCATCTAGTTCTCCATTAAAGAGAGTTTCCTTTACATCCATTTAGAATAATCCTAAATTTAAATGTGAAACAATTGCTAGGATAAAGCAAATGGAAGCAAATCTCAACATAGGAGATAAGGTCTTTTCATAGTCTACATTTCCTTTGAGTGTATCCATTCACCATAAATTAAGCCTAATACTTGGTTATCCATCATGGAGCATATCTCCTCTTTTATGGAACTAAACCACTTATCTAAAGCAAGTAAATCAAGTACTTCTTTGTAGAAAGAAGATGCATCAATATCCATAAAAATAATTAAGAAGGACTCACCTTGTATCTCAAAATGCCTGTGAGGAACATTTCCATGTAGGATTCTTTTTACTTGTGAATTTAAAAAAGGTTTTAATGGTAAGCTCCTATTATATTTAATAATCTTATGATTTTGTGGATTTAAATCTATCTTATGAGACTAGGGAATATCATCATAAGGTTTATTTAACTTATAAAGCTTAAGAACCTTTCTTGATTTCACCAATTCTAAGAAAGACATCCTTTAGAAAATCCAAATCTTGAGATTCGGTCTCCATTAGTCTACCATTAGGATGTTCATCATACAAAATGTATCCCTTAGAGTGTTTAGAATATCTAATAAAGATACACTTGTCAGCACTAGGGCATAACTTTCCAAACTTATGAGAAGTACTATGAATAATGCATGCTGACTCCCATGGGCTTAAGCCTTCTAAATTAGGCTTTGCACCATTTCATAACTCATACGAAGTATTGGTCATTGATTTTAAAGGTATACAGTTCATGACATATGATGCAGCCAGCAAAGCATTCCCCTATCAACTTATTAAGAGATTTATCTATACCATTATAGACTAATCATGTCTAGTAGAGTATGATTCCTTCTCTCTACAACATCATTTTGTTGTGGTGTACCAGGTATCATTAACTACCTACATATCCTTTTTTCATCATAGAATTTTCTGAACTGATTAGATAAGTATTCCCATCTTTAGTTTCTAGGATGAAATAAGATGCACCATGACATGCCTTTACATGTATTAGATAATATATGTCTGGATGAATCAATTTCCAGAGGATATGAGGCCCAATAAGCCTTTCCTAAAAGAATTCTACTTGCTTTTCTAATATGATATGACTCACATGTTGGAAGCTTTATTTTGGAGAAAGAGCCCAATAGCCTATCTCTAGCCAATTTGGACATTCTATCTTGTCCAACATGTCCTAATCTAGAACAGCATTTGACATATTTAAATAAACATCAATAGAAAAAGAAAATGCAATATAAAGGATGTTGTATACACTCAAGTCCAAATTTAACATGATCAAATCATGTTACATGAATATATTACATTAAATAATGGTTGCATGAAGCATATCATGCAAAATCAATGCATGTATACCATGCATAGCAAATTGGTAAGTTCCAACATATAAAACCTTAATTTATGATCTTTTTCCCATTGTTACAATGCCTTTTCCATTGACATTCAATGGCAATCTATAAATCATACATAATTGTACGTCACATGTTTTATTGCTTATGTTTCTATAATCCAACCAAGGAGAGAGTGGGCTACAAAGACATATAAATATGTTAAAATTATAGGATAATGAGGGCAATGAAGGACAAACCTTTCATTACTTAAGAAAATCCTTTGCAAAATAACCCTTTTTCCATAATTAAATCATTTTAGCTTTGATTTTGCCTTTATGACATGCTTGCCCCTTATGACACTTGGATGCCCATCCAACTCAAGGTCTAAAATTATTCCTTTTTGCTATTTCCAACATTGAAGCCTATATCCTCTATGTTGCACTAGTTGTGCCACTAGCATAACACTAAGTTGTGAGTGAAAACCAATTTCATTAGTCTCCAAATGGAATGTAATAAATATCTAATTAGAGTTAGGATCACTTATAAGATATGATTAATTGCTTATTACTCTCTAATTATGGAAAAAATTACCCAAAGATAACTAGCAATGAAATTTATTGTATTCATCAAATATTAAACCACAAGGTCAAGACACAAAGCCCAAGATAGATAATCCATCATATTTCAATCTCAATTGATCACACATTTTTTTAGAAGTTTGGGTAGTTTGTCAAATTTTCCAATGAGGATATTTGCAAATAGCTTTACATGTAAATCACACACTTTTATCCCTTTGGACCAAGCATCACAAGTTGTTGGTTATGGCTATGTTAGGTCATATTCATAACTTCAAGTTAAAACACATCACTGGTTAATTGACTAAGTAACTATTGGTTATTCAAAAAGTACTAAACTTTCCTATGTCAAATATTTAATCACTTCTATCCTTTTTCCAAATAAGAGATTTATACTTTTAGGATTCATTTCATACATCATTACATATGGTTCAATCAATGCATATATCTTATTTTGTAATTGAATTAAACATTCTAATTTTCTCATATATTACTAGATCAAAAATTTTCCTATGCTAGTAATCATATCTAACAATATAAAAGAAAATTAGACTTCTAATTAAACTACCAACACACATGACTTTGGTCTCACATGCCACAATCCAGTAGCTTGATTGTCAGAACATGCAATGCTTGGTCTCTTTGCTCAACGCTTAGTCACTTGGTACCTAAGAATAAGCCAGCCAACTGGTCATATACCCTCTTAGTTTAAAAACTAACAAGCAACACCCATAATTTATATCACATCGAGGTAGCTATAAGTAACAAATCATATAGCACATATGCAACAGATTCATATATAAAGGCAACAAAGTCATTCATATTGGCAAACAAGATATGTTAATGCAATTTGAACAAATACGACTAAAAGTAGATAAATTTTATGGGATAATGTTTCAATTGATGATGGGCTATTTCTTTTATTCACATTTAAAAGCCTTGTTATAGACTCTCGAGTATGTAGGGAAGGCTTCTAGCCATATACTCGATCCCCTAGACTAGTGCCTCAATGCCCACCTTGGGTCATTGAACACTTCCCCCTTGAAAAGCATTCTAAGCCAATGCACTAATGATACAAGTAAACATACTTTTTTGGAGTTGACATAAGGGCTTTTCTTTTAGCTTGGAAGGGTTCTAATGCACCATAATATATCAACACGAAGATAAAATTTCAAAGATCACAATAATGTGCTTATCTACTAGCATTGGAGAAATTATCTTATTCAAAATTACATAAACATCTTCAAAATGGGGAGAAATAGGAAAAATAATCTTTGGGTGCATTTTCTTTCAAATTCATGCCACATGATCATTTCGTTATACTTGATTGTTTTTTGTCAAGTTTCATCTAAATTCGAGCACATTTTCTTATTGAGTTTGGTCACAAGTCCCAATTTGTGATACTATGCTAAGCCATATTCCTAATTTCAAGTTAAGACACATCACTGGTCAATTGACTGAGCAATTATTGCTTATTCAAAAATTACTAGAATTTTCCTATACCAGATATCAAATTACTTCTATCCTTTTTTGAATTAAGAGATTTATACTTATAGGATTTATTTCATACATCATTACATATGATTCAAGTAGTGCATATATCTTACTACACAATTTAATTAGACATTCTAATTTTCTCATATATTACTAGATTGAAAATTTCACTATGCTAGTAATCATTTCTAATAATATAAAAGAAAATTAGACTTCAAATTAAATTACCAACACTTGGGATTTTGGTCTCATATGTTCACTTCATTTTATATATGTTGTAGGTAATTTTCAGTACCGTATAAAATAGGCTAGTAAAAGCCCAATGGATAGACTTAGCTAACAAAGGCCTAGCTTGTTTGGATTGAGGACACTGGACCAAGACAATAGGTTACTAAATATGAGCCAAGGTCATTGGTCAACATAAGTCAAAGAAACAACCTTAGGTTGTGAAAGCAAAGCCTAGCTTGTAACTTGTGGAAAGCGTCCTCAACCATCGGGAAAGTCCATTCAGTCTCTTATTCTGGTAAGAGTCTATTATAACCGTCTATCCTGATCTACTATGTAATCCTAATCAAGTCATGATACTTATTTGTTATAGATTTACATTCAAACTGTAACCCACCAACCATTATAAAAGGGGGTGAAATCATTGTATATGGGATGCTCAATCATTAGATACAAAAACACTCAGCAAAGAGTAATAAAAGCCATCGATGTGGGGTCAAACTGACTTTAGCTAAACCATGTTAAAAATTTTTAGTGTTTCCTTGCTCTTCCTCTTTCTCTCTTTTACATCAATTCTGCAGCTTAGGGTTTGGGACTTGGGTTGACCGAATTTTACTGTCAATATTTTGGTGCTAAAAGGAGGGCCCTAAACTGCATTCATCATTATTTTCTAATGGCTAGAGGAAGAACCACTGGACGTTTAGGTGTTGTAGTTGGCCAACCAGATGGTCATATGGAACATCAAGAGGATCCACACAAGCACTTCTGTCATCCTCGCCACATATGTTACCACTGACATGCCACCAACAACATCACACCAACCTGATATCATTCATGGAATACAATCATGGCATCAACATCATGAGGCACTAGAGAAAATGGTAGGAAAGTTAGCTAAGGCTATTAGGGCATTAACTCTGGCACGAGCCCAGGGCTCACAAGAGCAAGTTGGGGATATTGCATAGAAAGAAGCTCTCCAATAGTCACAAGAAAGAGCTCAGGGAGAGGGTTAACTAAAAAAAAAAGCCGGCATACTCATTCAGCTCACTCTACCAACTCACAGTCAAGGTCGAAGGCCCATTGAGTTTGTGAGGAAGATGAAGGAGGCCATCAGTGATGTGAGGGTTTATGTCAAGCTAAAGACTCAAACAAGACCAATAGGAGACATGCCTTGGATCAAAACTCACGGGGCCATGAGCAGAAAAAGCATAGGACTTCAGATCACCATAGAAAGAGGAGTCAACCATCTCCTAACTGTCAGTTGGAAACTTAAGATCACATGCTAGAGGAGCTACTTCAAAGGGTAAAGCAATTGGAACAACACCCTCAGACTCAAGATCACCGAGATCATTACGACGGGAGGACACCATTCACAAGGGAGATCGAGAAAGAGCCTCTCCTACACAAGTTCAAAGTTCCCACTATCCTACTATATAATGGGGATAGTGACCCATACGACCACCTAGATGAATTCGATGTGCAAATGGATCTTCAAACGACCAATCCTTTAGTTAAGTGTTATGTTTTTCCAGCCACTCTAGGGGACATACCTCAAACATAGTTTAGGAATCTTAAAGCTTGTAGCATTGACAGTTGGGAAGAATGCCAGAGGAGATTAATTAATCAGTACAAGGTATTGAGGAGGCAGCTCACATCTCCTTGCCACCTTGCAATAGTCTTTCAATGAAAGAATAAATCGCTGAAAGACTACATTACCTGGTTCAGACATGAGGTTAGTAACATAAAAAATCCCTCAGACGAGAGCATCTTCATAGCGATCTCACTGGGACTTCATAAAGATAAGAAGCTATATGAGAGCATATACAAGTCCCCTATGAAGGACCTAGGGGAATTCTATGAACAAGCTACTAAAGAGATCAGATGGAGGAATCTTTTAGCCCCAAGAAATCTAAACACAAGGCAATTGCTCCAACTAGACTAAAAGGAGGAGCACTGATGAGAACAGCAAGGAGAGTCAACAAGATGACCCTAGAAACAAGGTCGTAAAGAAGGCTAGAAACGAATGATCTTAACGTAAAGGTTGCCATAATAGCTACAACGTCCTATTAGATACTTTGGAAAAGATCTTCATGACAGAAAAAGATAGGGATAATTTTGGGAAGCCTAACCCCATAAAGACTCCCCATAGGTTTAGAAACACAGATAAGTATTGTGCTTATCATGATGAAGTCAAGCATAATACTTTAGAATGTAGGGCACTCAAAGATGCAATTGAGGACCTGATCAAGAGAGGTCATTTAAAAGATTATGTGGTGTGACCTGTGGAGTAGTGACCTTAGCAGCGTTAGCAACTTGTGCAATAGCAACGCTTATAGACCCCTTAGTAGAAGGAGGCACCCTCAACAAGAACTATATTCACCATTCATGGTGGGCTACACATTGTAGGTACCTCAAACAAGTCTCATGAATGTTATGTATGAGAAGCGAATCATGTCCTACTCATGGGACATGGTGGATCTAAAGGTCACATTAAAAAGGCACTAGTAACCTTAGACATCATCACTTTTATAGAGGATGATGCGTGAGGAATACATTTTCCCCATAATGACACACTAGTTATTCGAGCCAGGATCGGTAATGCTAAGGTACAAAGGATTATGGTTGATACGGGTAGCTTGATGAATGTAATGTACAAAGGATGTTTTGAATAGATGGGCTTAAGCACAAGTCAACTGAAGCCTTCCCCAAAGCCCTTTTATGCCTTTACAAGACATGTAATACTCCCTATTACTCTTGGAAATTCGAGACGCCAAGCAAGCATCTTAGCAAATTTTCTAATTGTCGATTGCCCCTTAGCCTATAATGTGATACTCGGGGGACCTGTAGTGAATGACCTAAACATGGTCACATCAACTAGGACACTTGCAATCAGATTCCCGACCCTCAATGGAATTAGATATGTGCAAGGTGAGCAGCATATAGCTTGATGCTGCTACAAGGAAGTAGTCAAGCTGGTGGTGAGAGGAAAGAAGGTTAATATGGTTTCTGGTAGAGAAACATAAGCTACAAGCACAATAGGGGTCAGTCGTGACCTTAACCCCCACGAGGTGGATGCAGATAGAGTAACTAGCCTAATGGAGGAGCTCAAAGATGTATGGGTTAGTGAGGCAGATGCTGAAAGATGCCTCAAGCTAGAAAAAAGCTTGTCTCCATTTATAAAAACCTAGCTAGCTGAATTTTTTAAAGCAAACCTGGACATTTTCGCTTGGAATCATAAGGATATGGTAGGAATTGATCTTGAGATCATGTCACATAAGCTCAATATTAACCCTTATCACAAGTTGATCCATCAGAAAAGGAGGCCAATGACTACTAAGTGATACATTGCTCTCAAGGAAGAGATGGATAAGCTTTTGGCCAACAAGTTCATTTGAGAAGCTTACTACCTGATTAGGATGGCCAACCCTGTACTTGTAAGAAAGAAGAATGGGAAATGAATGACTTGCAGTGATTTCACAGACCTCAATAAGGCATGTCCAAAGGGCAGCTTTCCCTTGTCGAGGGTTAATTAGCTCATGGATGCAACTGCTAGTTACCCACTTCTTAGCTTCATGGATGCCTATTCAGGGTATAATTAGATCCCCATGAACCCACAAGAAGAGGAATATACCTTGTTTATCACTAACCATAGGTTATATTGTTACAAGGTGATGCCCTTTGGATTGAAGAATGCAAGGGCAACCTACTAACGGTTGGTCAATATGATGTTCAAAAAGTAGATTAGGAAGATATTGGAGGTTTATGTAGATGATATGCTAATAAAGTCTGAGCAAGCTGTTAACCATGTCCGTGACCTGGGGGAAATGTTCCAAATTTTTTAGGAGGTATCAGATGAAACTAAATCCCCACAAGTGTGCATTTGGGTTAGCTTCAGGAAAGTTCCTTGGATTCTTGGCCAACAATAGGGGGAACTAAGGCAAATTCAGAGAAAATTAGAGAACTTATTGATATAAGATCCTTTACTAGAATCAAGGATGCATAGAGCCTTAATGACCAAGTTACAATACTCAGTAGATTCATCTCCAAAGTGACAGACAAATACATCCTATTCTTTGATATGTTGAAGAAGATGAAACAATTTGAGTGGACAGAATAGTGCGAGTTTACTTTCTAATAACTGAAGCAATATATAGGCTAAGCTCTTCTTTTATCAAAACCAAGGGAAAGTGAGAAGCTCATTGTTTACCTAGGGATATCCCAGCACGCTTTCAGTGTAGCATTAGTACAGGAAGAAGGAGGAACATAGTTCCTAATCTACTATGTAAGCAAGAGGTTACTAGATACTAAACTAAGGTACTCACCAATGGAGAAACTTGCCTACTACCTTGTGGTGACATCAAGGAAGCTACGACCTTTTTTTCAAGCGTATACCATAGAAGTGCTCACATAGTTTCCACCAAGGTAGATCTTACAAAAGACTGATACCTCAAGTCATTTGCGGAAGTGGGCAATCGAGCTAGCCCAATTCAACATTAAGTACAAGCCCAAGCTAGCAATCAAGGGGTAAGCTTTAGAAAACTTCATTGTAGAGTTCACAAGGCTTGTAGAACAAGAAATAAAGGCTTTAAAGGCTCAATACTGGGAATTGTATGTCAATGAATCATTAAGCGAATAGAAGGCTAGGGTAGGGGTGTTTCTGATCAGCCCCGAGGGACATAAAATCTTCTATGCACTAAGATTCAATTTTCAAGAGAAAAATAATGAAGCTGAATATGACGCATTATTAGCAGGGCTCCATCTGGAAAGGGAAATGTGAGCCAAAAACCTAAAAAGATTTAGTGATTCCTAACTTATAGTTTGCCACATGCAGGGTGAGTACCATACATATTGACCTTCAAAAGGTTCAGGAACTACTTATATCTTTCCAGTAATATGAGATCAATCAAATCCCATGAGCTCAAAACACACATGTAGATGCATTAACTCACTTGGCCATAACCAGAGATATAGATTTTTTGGGAGCAATCCTAGTTCCCTCCATCACCAAGCACAAAGTAGAAGGACATTATAACGGTAATTGTTGAGGTGCAGAACTCATGGATGAGTCCAATCTTAGATTACTTACAAGATGGAAAACTACCACAAGATAAGATAGAAGCTCGTCGATTGTGAGCTCAAGTAGTTAGGTACTACATCTATGATGGCATGCTATATAAAAGGGGGTTCTCAACCCTACTCCTAAGGTGCATAGATGGTCATAAATGTGACATCGTCTTGAAGGACATTCATGTTGGCTATAGCGGGAACCATGCTAGAGGGGTTGTTCTTAGCTCACAAGGCACTTCGATAGGGATTTTATTGGCCTACAATGAAACGAGACACTATTGACCTCGTCAGGAAGTGTGACAAGTGTCAAAGATTTGCCAAAGTCCCATGAGCTCTACCGGCCTATCTGCAACAGATGGTCAATCCTTGGCTTGTCATGATTTGGGGCATGAACCTAATTGGACCACTCGTAATGGGTCATGAGAAGTGCAAACATGCAAGAGTCGCTGTTGACTATTTCATTAAGCAAGCAAAGGCAAAGGAACTAGCACAAATCTCTTTTACAAAGATTGAAAAGTTTGTATAAGTAATATTATTTATGGGTTTAGAGTCCCTCTGCAGATCATGACTGACAACGAAACCTAATTCAATAGCAAGCAGTTCTTCAGATTTTGTGACGATCTTAAAATCATGATAAGTTTTTCAGCTATAGACCATCTTCAAGCCAATGGACAAGTCGATGCTACCAACAAGATTATCAAAAAGGTCTTGAAGAAGAGGTTGAAGGCCAAGAAGGGAGCATGGGTAGATGAGCTACAAAAGGTACTTTAGGCTTATAGAACCACAGCTTAAAGCACCATAGGAGATACTCCTTTCTCAATGGTATATGGATTTGAAGCCATGATCCTGGCTAAACTTGAGGTAATTTCACAATGAAGAGCTACTTTCAATCTGGAGGATAACAATCAACTGCCCGCTGCAAACCTCAATTGCGTAGAAGAGACAAGAGAAATAGCTCGCCTCAAAGTTACAACTTATCAGCAACAAGTCACAAGATATTACAATAGGAAGGTCCAAGTGTGGCACTACAGAACCAGAGAACTTGTGTTGCACCTCATCCTTCCTAGAGCTTGCAAGGCCAGTGATAAGACACTAGGTCCGAATTAGGAAGGACCATACATAATCAAAGAAGATTTGGGAAATGGTTCTTACCATCTAACAAACATGAGTGAAGCTGAGTTTCTTTAGGCTTGGAATGCTAAACATCTTTGCCCATATTATCAATAAGTTTGTGTTTGCTTACCTAGCCTTACAATATTCTTTTTAGTTCTTATGGTTGCTTATTAACTCTTGAATAAATTTTCAATAGAGTACTATAACTAAAAGTGGCCTACCCAGAAGTGAGCACTCAACCTCCTAAATCTGGAAGGGGTAGTCAACTTGACATACTAACAAAAGATTTGGCACCATATGCAACCTACTATTTGGCACCGCATGTGACCTACTATTCAGCACTGTATGCAACCTACTATTCGGCACTGCATATGACCTACTATTTGGCACCGTATGCGACATACTCTCTGGTACCATATGTGACCTACTACTTGGCATCACATGTGACCTACTCTTTGGCACCATTTGTGACCTACTACTTGGCACCACATATGACCTACTCTTTGGCACCGCATGCGACCTACTATTCGATAATGCATATGACCTACTCTTTGGCACCATATGCAACCTACTATTTGGCACTACATATGACCTACTCTTTGGCACGACATGTGACCTACTCCTTGGCACAACATTCGTGCTACCCACTGAGCGAAAAGCTTGCGGCAGCACGACCAACCTGGGCACTTAACTTGTGCACCATACTTTGACCTAACAAAAATACATTGTACATTGTTGTGGTTTGCAATATGAGAAACATTAGTGTGATCGATTGGTCGTTCAACTTAGTTAATAAGTTGTGGTTTGTAGGAATCTATTCATCTAACTTGACGTAAGCTTGGAAAAAAACAAAAATATTATGCAAAGTTCATTAAAACCTCATTCAATGGGGGTAAATATACATATGTTCTAAAGTACAGATCAAAATGAGCCTACAACTATCATGATCCTAAAAGGCTAACATTTGGAAACTGAATCCCTAATGTAGCAAGCCATACATGCCTCAGATCACCACACATAAGGCTAATCATCGAAAGTATAGGGAACTTGACCAATAAGCCCATCGAGTTACTAAACCCTAGGAAGTAGGAAATGGAGCACTGGATTTCCAAAAAGAAAGAAAGGGTTCTCTTCACCCTATATAGCTAGAATGGCTCAAAAGACTTATCAATTACCCATAATACCAATAGTCTAACGAAAAATAAGGCTTTGTCAACTATGAAAAGGAGTGCACATTCAATACTGTTATCCTTAGAGCAATTTTTTTTATCAAATCACTCTAAGCTATATGCTTATTTTGATGTTGAAAAACAAATCTTAGAAAAACAAATTTTAAACAT
>JANHAO010015522.1:0-14792 GCA_026873985.1 Saraca asoca | reverse complement strand
TAGCAAAAGGATATAACCAAGAAGAAGGAATAGATTTTGATGAAACCTTTGCACTAGTAGCTAGACTAGAAGCCATTAGAATGTTATTGGCGTTTGCTTGTACAAGAAACTTCAAACTTTACCAAATGGATGTTAAAAGTGCTTTTCTAAATGGATACATTTTAGAAGATATTTATGTACAACAGCCCCCAGGTTTTGAAGACCCCCTAAATCCAAACCATGTTTTTAAGTTGCAAAAAGCCTTACATGGTATGAAACAGGCACTTAGAGCTTGGTATGATAGCCTTAGTAAGTTTTTAATCCAGAAATGCTTTAAGAGAGGGAATGTTGATACAACATTGTTTATATTAGAAAAGTGTAAAGATATTCTACTTGTACAAATTTATGTAGATGACATTGTTGTTAGCTCTACAAATAAGCAATTATGCAAAAATTTCTTAAAGTTAATGCAAAACAAATTTGAGATGTCCATGATGGGGGAGCTGACCTTTTTCCTCGGCATGTAAATTAAATAATTAGCCAAATGTATTTTCTTATGTCAAACTAAATATACTCTTGAATTGCTAAAGAAATTTGAATTTGATAAATGTAAACCCATAGGCACACCTATGAGTCCATCTTTGAAATTAGATCATGATTTGAATGGTAAGAGTGTAGATCCTTCTCTATTTAGAAGGATGATAGGTAGTTTGTTATACTTCACTGCTAGTAAGCTTGACATTATGCTTAGTGTTTGTGTGTGTGCAAGATATCAAACTAATCCAAAGAAATCACACCTATCAGCAATTAAAAGGATTTTCAGATATCTAGTAGGAACCAAACATTTAGGACTTTGGTATCCCAAGTTTGATAGTTGCAATTTATTAAGATATTTTGATACAGATTATGCAAGGAGTAAAACAGATAGGAAGAGCACTAGTGGTGCTTGTTAATTCATTAGACACTCATTGGTTTTATGGTCATTTAAAAAGCAAAATTGTGTTGCTTTATCTACTGTTGAGGTAAAGTACATAGTTGCTGGAATTTGTTGGGCCCAGATTCTCTGGATGAAACAATAGCTTTCAGATTATGGATTAAAATTTGAGGAAATTGCAATACTTTGTGATGATACAAGTGCCATAAATATTACTAAAAACCCTATAATGCACTCTAGGACTAAGCACATTCATATCAGACACCACTTTTTGAGAGATTATGTTCAAAAGAAAGATATTTCAATTAATTTTGTTCAAATAGATTTTCAATTAGTTGACATTTTTGCGAAGCTTTTAGATGAAAAGAAATATGTATTCATTAGAAGGGTAATTGGATTGATGAATTTTGAAGAAATTGATCTCATTTAGTTAGTTTTTTTCTATTTGTTTTCAATTGTTTGCTATATGCTTTTTAAATTCTTATAATTCTTGATGTTTTTGACTTGTTATGATTGATTTTCAAATGCAAAATTTAACTTAAGCATCGAAGTTTCTTAAATTTGTTTTACATGTATGTGCTTTAAGGATTTAAGGTACAAAATTGATAGCTAAATCTGGTTCATTTTTGTATAAAAATTGTTTTCTATACCCTGAATCGAATCCAAAATTGATTCTCAATTTTTCTAGGATTTATTTGACTACATGAATCAATTCACAGTTCATAAATTTGAATTTCAAGTCGATTCCAAAATCGATTCAGAGAAATTTTTAATGTTGCTGTCAAATTCAAAATTTTTAAAATTTTGCCTATGTACACAAATCGATTCCCTAATCGGTTCGAGACAAAATTTAGTCATTAATTTAGGGGAGCTATAAATTTTTAACTTGATTTTATTTTGCTTTATATACTTATTTCCTTTTGATGTTCCAAAAGGGGGAGAAAAAGCATAAAGCTTCATTTTAGATGATATTAGATGATATCCTCCTTTAATTTTCTTTTAACTTTGAACCTCTTTTAAAATTGTTTGTCACCATGAAAAAGGGGGAGATTGTTGGCCTAGGTCACTTTAACTGCATATTTTCGTTAGTTTTAATGTTGAAAAATAATTTTATTTGATAGTATACTTTCGTTTTTTTCTAATTTGTTTTACAGGTTCAAAGGAAGTGATTCAAGAGATCCAAGAATAGATCTAGGATTTATTTTTATTTTAATAGGATCTTTTGTAAATGAATTCAAATGAGTTTTGATTCAACTATTTTTAACAAATATAGTGAGATACAATTAAATCACTTGAAGATATTATTTTTAAACAAAGTCTTTTAAAGATCTTTTCACAAGTACAAATTTTATGAAACTATTTTTTACCTTATGAATTGATTCATGCATTGATGCACTAAAGAACTTATGAAGAATCATCTTGGAATTGATTCATCAATTAATTTGTGAAGAAAGGTTTTGAAAAATACTATTTATCAAAGGTTAGTAATATTGCCTAAATCAATTTAGTAATTGATTCAAGACATGATGTTAAAGGACTAAGATTTGATTACCAAACTGATTCATTAGTTGTAACCACTTTGAATCGTTTCACCAATTAAAAGTTAGTTATTCTGTTATAGTCAATTACAATAGTTATAAAAGTCAATCTGCTTTCAATTTTTCAATAGTTTTAATAGCTTTCTTTCTCTTTCAAGTGCGAAACTCTCTGAGAAAATTGAGTAAAACAAGATTGGCTCTCATGCCATTACTTTTCTCAAATAATTTAAAAGATCGAATCAAAGCTTTGCAAAATTCATCTTGGTTGTTTGAGATTTTATCTCAAACTATTGGTTTTGTATTTTCTTACTTTACCATTTAAGGTTTCTAGGTTGATAAAAATCTTGCATAGGTTAACAAGAGCATGTTTCAATTCTTGTGATTTTTCTTAAGTTAGTAAGAGCTTGTGTAATTCTTGTATTTGCTTTTGAATTGACCTTTTCAGGAGCCCTTTTTCAATCCTGATAGTTTTCCTTAATAAAGTGGTCTTTCAGTTGAGGAATGATTCAAGTGGAGTAGACTTGAATTGTGGTTTCAATTCAAGTTGAACCACTTTAAAAATCTGTGTTTTAATCTCTCTTTTTGCTCCTACATGTAAATTCTTTCTACACAATTATCAAATCTATTGTTTCCATATAACACTAATTAATTATTTATTGCACCTTAATACAAAGCAATAAATTACAGTTCTTATTGAATTCAAAAGAAAAATCCATATTAAACTAAGGTGTATGTACATTCCCCTAAAGGAATAAGGGCAAGGTCCGTGTTTTCTGTATTTTATATTTTTTACTAGGACCATCAATGACTTTGTTAGTGTGTTCAATGCTTATGAGAAAGTTGGTTTTGGGAAGTACTTTTGGTGGCATGACTTTCTTTTTAAGGGTAATCAATTGTGTTTGCCTAAGGGTTCTTTGAAGGTTTTGCTTGTTAAAGAAGCACATAGGGAGATCAATGGGACATTTTGGTATTGGTGAAACTTTGTCTATCTTGCAAGCGCATTTTTATTGGTTAGGCATGAAGCATGATGCGGAAAAGTTTTGTGAAAATTGTATCACTTATAAAGAAGCTAAGTCCAAAGTCATGCCTCATGACTTTTATACCCCACTTCCAATAACCTTGGGTGGACATTTTAATGGATTTTGTACTTGGTTTGCCATGGTCCAACAAGGGGAAGGATTCAATTTTTGTTGTGGTTGATAGATTCTTAAAAATGGGTCACTTCATTCCATGTAGCAAAATTGATGATGTTACTTATGTGTTAGATTTGTTCTTTAGAGAGGCTGTGAGGTTGCATGGAGTGCCAGGACCATTCTGTTGGATAGGGATATGAAGTTCATAAGCTACTTTTGGAATGTCCTTTGGAGTAAGTTAGGAATGAAGTTGTTGTTTTCTACAACTTGTCATCCACAAACTAATGGACAAACTAAAGCAGTTAATAAAATTTTATCTATGTTATTGGGATCTATCATTCAAAAGAATTTAAAGAATTGGGAACAATGTTTGCCTCTTATAGAGTTTGCATATAATAGGATCATACATTCGACCACCTAACATTCCCTATTTGAAATTATTTATAATTTTAATCCACTAACTCCTTTGGATTTGTTGCCTTTATCATTTGAGGAGGGTGCTAGTCTTGATAGGAAAAATAAAGCCAAACAAGTGAAGAAGTTACATGAACGAGTGAGAAAGAACAATGAAAAGAAAACAAAGCAATACACTCAGAAATCCAATAAGGGCTAAAAGAGAGTGGTTTTTGAGTTGGGTGATTGGGTGTGGTTGCATATGAGAAAAGAGAGGTTTTTGGCTCAAAGGAAAATAAAACTTTATCCAAGAGGGGATGGACCTTTTCAAGTAGTGGCAAGGATAAATGACAAGTTAGATATTTTAGGAGACTTTAATATTAGTGCTACATTTAATGTTGCTAACTTTTCTCCTTTTGATGTAGGTTTTGATTTGACATTGAATCCTCTTGAGGAGGGGGAATGATGAGAACATAGAGGACCAACCCAAGGATCATCAAGAACCTTTGCAAGTTCCAAGTGGAGCCATGACGATGGTAAGGGCCAAGAAGATGGAAGAAGCAATCCAAGGACATTGCATGCACTTTGGAGTCCACACAAGGGGCTTAGGCTTAGAGGTTCAAAGGTCATCTGCTTAAAGGCCAACTAACCACTTGAGGAGCCAAATGATGGCAACTTTGGAAGCCTTGCAATTGGCCAGAATTGGGCAATCAAACCATCACTCTTGTCTTGATTTTTTCCATATTTTTGGACTGTTATTTTGTATTGTTCTTTAGGCTATCTTTGACTTTGTTATGGCTTTGTTTTGGGGCTATTTGACCCTTTTATTTCCTTTATTTTTTTTAGGTGATTTAAGACTTAGATTAGTGATATTTGTGTGCTATTTGAACACCACATGTTTTGGCCAGTTGGTGTAAGAGTTTCGGCTAGCCTTGTTTTGGCTGAGTAAATGGCTTTGTGTTAGACCTAATTAGCTTATTTATTTGGCTATTTGGATAGGTATTTAGTTGCACTTATTTAGGACTTGTCACCCAACCCGTATTTGATCTTAATTACTATGAAGGGAGGCATGTTTCCCTTACTATTGAGATTTGACAAATTGAGAATTGAAGAGTATTCTTCTCTGAGCAAAGTGCTTTCCTAGGATTCTTCCTACAACTTAAAGACTTATTAAAGAGTTCCCTCTTTATGGAGTCAATTCCTATCACTTATCACTCTTCTCCTTCCTTTCTAGAGTGTGGCATGAATATCTTTTTTTTTTAATTTTAATTTTGAGTGCTAAATTGCTGATAGATCCATGGGCATCTCCAAGATAGATCTTATCACTCATCTTTATAAACCTTTCAAAGAATTTTTTTTCTCTAATAATGATAGAGTCTTGCCTATTTTTCTGATGTTTGCTAGGGTCACATGCCCTCAATACAATCTATAATTTAACACCAAAATTCTTCACTTAAATCTCAATTTACAAAACACCACAATGTGAACAAACATGATGACTCAATGCATGCACACATGAAACCATCCATTGCCAAAATGTTCCCCCAAAAGTTATATCTACAATCTCCACCAAGGTGGTCTTCAAGGTTACTAGCCAATTTGCAACCTAAAATATTTTTTAAAGAAAGAAAAATACAATGAATTTCAATAAAATCCAGTAAGTAAATCTCTTACTCTACTTATCCACTATAACTAGCATACAATTATATATACAACAATTACCAACATACATGCTTAGTAAAAACTCAACCATATTCAAAATGACATCAATATATCACTCCAATGTCCATATACATAACATGTAACATTTTTTTAGACTCCCCAAGTTGAGGTTTTCATCTAATACAATGATAAGCACAAGCACATAACACTTTCATGTATTTACAAAGATAAGCTTAGTTCATCCTAATTTATTTGATATTCAATTCATAAGAACTTTAATAGCTAATTGCAAAGCAATATGCTTCACACAATTCTATTTGAAATCAACTCAAACAATTTCAATGACTAATTGTAAAATAGCATAAGTCAACCCATTTAATTTACAATCAACTCATAAGCAATTCCAATGAATAGTAGTAAAACAACATAAAATAATTCACTCCAAATTGGATTTGAACCCATAAGTCACTTTCATTTGATAGCTTCCTTTATTTACAAATTTTCAATTTTGATCTCCTATCTCCTTATCTCTCCAAACAATTTAACTCTCTTTATCTCTTTAACAATTCAATGGCTATTATTTTTAATGTTCAATTTCCAATTGCATTAGAAAGGTAATCCAATGAACTATGCTCTAGGCAATTGTCAATCCACAATTCACAACATTCAATCATAATCAAGGACAATCCCACATTCAAGAAGTAGTCATAACACATCAAAAAAATCAAGAAGCCAATTAACAATTGTCACATTTGGCATTCAATTGATTTCCAAAGGACAATTCCATCACCAACACTAGGGAATGGCAACACTCAACTACCTCTTAGAAATGTTATAACTATAGATACATAAGCACTTGAACACTCAACTCACGTTCAAAAGGAAATTTCATAACATTTTCTTTTCTTTTGACATTTCAACTTTTCATGAACATGTGGTCTCACATATAGCATAATTTTCATATATTCATTAATCTACCTCAACCAACCTAAGATCATAAAACAATACAAGTTCAATCTTCACTTAGTTATATTCAAGTAACACATTAAAAGTTATTATTGCCTCCATGAAATTTATGTTAGCATTTGATCATGAACTGAAATTTTGGAAAACTGATAGCACATAGGGCAACATGAGTTCATAAAGAAACATAAGTCTTCTGTTGTGAGTTAAGTTAGGATAGCCTGTGTCACCTGTGCTATTATGTGGAACATAAGTCGGGGCTAAGTAACCAGATATAAAGGTTCATTTTGAAATATTGACATTTAATTCATATGACAACTCTAATTTCTTCTTCAAACTTGTAAGCTTTGATATTATATAGGAGAAAATTATATTTGTTTATATGTTTTGCTCACTATCTTCATGCTTTACATTTTCTACATCTTCTTCATCAAATTCTTCTTGAATCTAATACAAAGATGATTCAAATTCTATTTTTTGGGAAGAGATAAATTTTGAAGATATCAACTAGCAAATTGATAACTGGGAAGTGCCTAAAATCCTAGATAAAGAGCTTTACAAATCAAATTCATATTTTTTTAACAAATCTAGCTATGTGATTAAGTCTATTAAATAATTGATACAAACAGATCCAAAAGAAGGAGAATTCATTCTTTTTTCAGGGAAAACTATAGCAAATAAAAAATCAAATTATAATTTTTTGCACATAGGTTATGTGCAGGTTGTTGCAAAACCTATGCGCAAATTAGGACTAAGGTATGCACTTTTGATTTGTCTTAGAGATGGTAGGTTCAATAAGTTCCATGAGTTAGTTCTAAAAATTGTGGAAACTAGTCTCTCTAGAAGACCATTTTATTTTAGTTGTTTCCTAGACATTTCTATATGCCTTAGAGAAGCCTATGTAGATGAACTTTTAGTTCTACATGTTAAACTCCACAAATATGATATGAAGCTTAGAACTATTCCTATAGTAATAACCTATAGGATCCAATATAAATTCCACAATTTATAATCTTTAAAAGTTGTCAAAGCACCCAATGAGAAAGGATACACCATCTACTTTCTCACTGATATGACAAAAGTTAACCTTTTTATTCCAACCACAGTTCCCTAGGAACCATAGAGTACCCAGAAACTTAGGGGCTATTTGGGAAGTTATTTTTTTTTTCAAAAACAATTTTTTATTTTTTTGTTCTACAAAAACAAAAAAATCTGTTTAGCAACCTATTTTCAGAAACTGTTTTTTAAAAGTGTAACTAAAATTTTTTTTTTCAGGAAATGCTAATATGGTGTTTTCCCTTGTTTTTGTATAGAACTGTTTTCAAATTTTTTTCAAAAATAAGAAGAATACTTGTTTTTAGTAATGACAAAGTTGTAAATAATATTAAATGTATTTTTTTCATCTTTAAAAATAAAGAAAATACTTATTTTCAAAATTTACATCCAAACAAGTTTTTTGTTTTTTTGTTCTAAAAAAATAGTTTTTAAAAAATAATAAAACAAAAACACCTGAAAACACTTCCAAACAGGCCCTTAGACTTAAGAAAAGGTGGTCACACCATAAAACAAAACCCTTCTAATTTCTAGAATTACACAATATGCATATGATTAGGTAGATATAACCTTCAATTGAAATAGATGGAGGATAAAGACACCAAAAATTAATGAAATACGATCATAAAAAATGAGCCATAACCACTCAAATTACCTAAGAATGGCTCCTTCACAAAGTCCAATAGCCTAGAAAGACATGATAACTTTAGGCCACCGAGGTATTCTTGCTTAGGCTCAATAGCCTCAACCATGCCTACAATCCACCTTCAAGGGCTAGAAAATACCTCTAAGATTCCAAAACTGATATACACCTAAAAGAATCTAAAAGGAAAAGAGCATATTAGAGATAATGATGAATCAGATGAATTTATTTAATCTCCAACTTACTCCCAACTGAAGAATGATGACCAAGAACCCAAATGATTTACAACAAAAAGATTTTGAAAAAAGAATTTCAAATTGATAAAGTTTCTTTAAGAAAGAAATTTTGTTTAGAAGAATTCACTCTTTAAAGAGAATAATTTCTTTTAAATTACCAAGAGCAACCAAAGGATCAAATTCATGATTCTTGGTTCAAATTTATGAAAATTTTTGAGATGAATATTCATTTCTTTGACTAGTTTGAAGCATATGTTGAAGCCAAAAAAATAAACTATCCTTTTGGAAGTATTGTATATACAAATCATAGGACAACACAAACATGGATTACCTAGAAAGGTGAAAAGTTAGTATCTGAGTTACTACCACCAAAATCTTTTAGAATAGAAACCACAAACACTGAAAACCCAATTCTTGCCTCACCTTTCAAAATAAAAGGCTCCATTGAACTAATTACCTCAAAAGACATACAGTCTCTAATGGAACAAAAACCAACAAGTACTCCAAACTTTAGGACTACAAATCCTAGCTAAAAACCCTTGTCAAAAAGAAGAAATCTTAAAGAGCTAGATAGGAGAATCTTTAACAAGTAAACAAATTACAAAACCCTTGTTTAAACTTTATGAAATTTTGCAAGAGAAACAAGGAGAGTTGAGATTTTCGAAAAAGGTAGACCTCATTAATAGAATTGAGATTGTAAAAACAAACCAAATGATAGAACAATTAGATAAAAAATAAGTCAAATCTATGACAATCCCAGAAACACCTCCCACTGATAGGTCTAATAGGATCCAAACTCTAGACAAGCCTTCAGAAGTCTCATTTGACTTTGAAGAACCCAAAATAGAAGCCATCAAAACTATAGCAAATGGAGAGCATCATAGGAACTCTACTACTTTAAGCCAAGCTTTCTAGACCACTTAATAGAAGAAAAACCCTTCTTTATTTAGAATTCCTATAATGAGAATAACATCTATGAGTGGGGCATAGATTGTAAGTTTGAATACAAAATTCTTAGTTTGCTTCAACAAATGGCCATGGTTAACACAACATATCAAATAGCTCATGGCTAAGGTGATGCAACAATCATCCACATTCTTGTAGTAGATTTTACAAGTCAACTTAAAGGATGATGGGATAGACATCTCACTGAGATAAAAAAAGACCAAATCTTGGAATCAGTAAAAATTCATCCCCATGGAACAATAATACCTAATTCCAATGATGAAGTTATCCCTAGTGTGGTTAATACTTTGATCTACATAATTACCAAAAACTTTATAGGAGACCCAAGCCTATGGAAAGATAAATCAGTAGAATTACTCTCAAATCTCAAATGTAGGACTCTATCTAATTTTAGATGGTATAAGGATACCTTCTTCAATAGATTTAATTTAAGTCTGATAGTAACCAACCTTTTTTTAAAGTAAAATTTCTTATAGGTTGATGGCTATTGAAACTAGCTAAAAATAATACTAAACTCATAAGCTAGCTAGTAACAAGGGCAAGTCCAGGTCATGTCTACAAAGATTGTGGATTGAAATTAATGTGCTTATAATATGATAATAGGGGTAGGATACTAAATAGACTAGGAATTAAATCGAACAAATAGAATGCATGCAAAATAGAACCAAAATTGATAGAAAATCAAATGGAAAATGCTCAATCCAAAGGACTCCTACATCCATTTCATTAATTGATCATTAACACTAATGTTTCATTCCCATTTGACAACTTAATCAAGGTATTAATTAAGCCTAGCACCCAATTACACCTTATTCATTTCTCCCTAAACTAATTAACCAAGCCTAACACCTAATTGACACTTATTATTAAATCACCTAAAGCCTAGCACCTTAACCAATTTACCAATAGCATTAAATCTTAAAAATATGAAGTATAATTAACTGAACTATCCCAACATCAACCCAATTAAATACCCTTAATTCTCTTGGAGAGTTGACTCACCCCAGCAGCTCATCAAGAATCTATTGCTACCTTACAACCAAACAGTCATAAATAATAAGATTGCTTATGATAGTTCAACTAGCATTAAACCACTTTAGATAATTAATTAATGGGCCCCTTAATCAACCATCCATAGTAATTATAGGTAGTAAAAATAGAGAATCAAGATTGGAATAAATTGACAATTAAATCAAGTTTCACAATCAATAATAGAAATGGTGTAGAATTCCCTTAGGCTAAGAGAAGAATCTAGCTATACATTAATTACAAAAATAAAAGGAAAATAAAAAGAAAAAGAGAAAACTTAATTATATATGGCCCTAGTAGAGCTCTTCTCCTCCAAAAGGTAGAGACAATTTAGAAATGAAAGATATTACAAATAAGGTTCAACTATCTATTTGTAAGTTTAATACTCTATCTCAAAGTTAGGCTATGGTTTAGGGTTGGAAAAAGGCCTTTTTGATGTGGAAATCATCAATTGAAATGTAGGTCTACCACTAATCTTTCCAATGGCCTTAACCTTGCACTAAAATTTGATTTCTAGCTCAAGTTATGGGCTAAACACTAAGATAGACTTTCTGAGTAGTCTAACCTGTAATAGATTTGATCACTTAAGTTCACAGCCAATTAATTAAGTCAAAATGGTGTAGTTTGTTCTTAAACTCTTCATGAAGGTTGCAGACTTGGGTCTTAGCTAACCAATGGACTTAAGTTTGCACTAAAATGAATTTTATAGCTCCATTTATGATGAAAACACTAGGTTAGACTCTAGAATGCAATACTACACTATACTCTAGCTTCCTAGCTCTATTTAACCCCCCCTAAAATGTCTGAATTGAGATTTGGGCTCTACATGAAATTTTTAGCTCTTCCTCTTACCTTTTCAAAGACATAAGAAAAACCCAAAAATGAAGTCTAGAACTTGAGATATGCCAAAAATCTTGAAACAATGTAAAATAATATAAATTTACTAAAGAAATTCAATTAAGCACAAAAACTTAACAAACCACAACTAATCACAAATGTCCAATTAAGCATATAAACATGAAAAAAAGAGCAAGTATTAAGGGATATAATTCATGTATAAATTATTTTTATCAAATTTACCCACATTTAGCTCTTCCATGTCCTCGGGCAAGACCCCAAAACAAAACTTTACTAGACTCCAAACAAAGACTCAAACTTTAAATTTTTTCTACAATGATGAGAGTACAAAACCAAAAGCAAGGAAACAACCAAAATTTCAGGGCATAAAGCATCTCATGATGCACATTCTTTACAACTCAAAACTCAAATCCAACTAGCAAAACAAAATACAAAAGGCAAGTAGATCAACCTTGGTAGCTACTCACAAGGTAAGCTTTCCGTGCAACTTTGTTTGTGTTTAAAATGGGAAATTGTTTCACTCAATTTCAGTCCATGAAATTGCACTACCATAAGCTTCACTTATCATCAAATCTCCACTACTCAAATTATATGCATAGTACAAATCAAAAGGACTTTACAAAGGTTGTAATTTGGCCAAGGGAAAAGGGGAGGAAAGGAATAATTTGGATATGGAAATGTAAAACCAAAGAGATTAATAGAGCATTGTGACATAGATCGAAACAAGCTAAGGAGCAATTTAAAACCTGAATCCACATCACAAAATTTCACATTTATCACTTCTCTTTTTTCTCTTTTCCTTTTCTTGACTTTTTCACTTTCTTTTATTTTGAGCTCTCCTTGTTTTTCATTCAAATTCAAATTTTTTTCTTTCCTTTTCTTTCATTTTCTTCTTCTATTGTTTTCTTTTTCTTAACTTGCATTAAGCTCTTCATTTTTTTCACTTTTTCTTTTTTTTGGCTTCAAAATCACAATTTCCTTTTCACCAAACATTTAGGACACCCCCATACTAGTTTAAGAACCCATCCCACTAATGAATTAAATGTTCTATGAATCCCTAAGGTTAGAAAAAGGTAAAGGCATTCAAGATTTGACTTTCTAATGGGCTACATAACAAGAAAAAGGTCAAATAGACTCAAAGGGGCTCAACAATGGTACATTGCAAGATGGGTTAAAAAGTACAAAAGCGGCTCAATTAAAGAATGCCTTAATCATATTCATGCATGCATGTGCTAATGTAATCTCAAAAAGAATCAAAGTAAGTTCTAGAGCAACAACTTCATAAAAGAAAATCTCACACAAAAAAGAAGAGGAAACTAATTAAAATAATCAACAATGGCTCAAAATCTCACAGGTTATATGTCTACCAAAATCAATCCACAAACATTTCAAATTCCATCACAATGCTAATCAAATTCAAGAATCAAGAATCAAGACAATTTATCCAGTCATGCTATGCAACCATTAAAATCAATTGCAACCTACTCAAGGTCTAAAGAAACTCATCATCAATGAAAAATACTAAAAAGAACAAAAACCAGGGTTTTTCTTTTTTCCATTATTTTTTTGATTTCTAGAATTTTTTTCAAATTTCTTGCTTCACATAATCAAAGAAAAGCAATGACAACATGCACAACAAAGCAATCCTAAAATCTCTCCCTCACACTTAAATTTTACGTTGCCCTCAATGTAAATGCAAAATCATCAACAAATCATGGACATATAAAATAAAAGAAGTAAGGAAAGAGAGCGATGCTTGGGTTGCCTTCTGAGAAGCACACTTGTTTAAAGTCATTGGCTTGATGGTCCATTATGTCTTCCACTAGGATCAAATATGAATATTGTCAACAACCATTTAATGGGAGAAGATGTTATATACAACTTCATGAAATGAAGGTTGCTTGGAATTAGAACTAGAAGTGATGACTGCGATTTTCTTGTTGTCTCTTCAATTTTAGAATTTAACTCTATTGGCTCATAAGTCTCTTTAAGCCCCTATGCATTGTCACACCAAGTGCATCAAGTTCAGCTTTGCTATCCAACTAAAATACATCCTGCAGTGAGAAATCAATAAGATCAATAGAAAAAATGGAATAATCATCAGCATGGTATTTCATAACCTAAAATATATTAAAAATTAAGGCCACTCCATCCCACTCAATGCTAAGTGTGCCATTATGAATATAAATTATGATATTGGCTGATTTGAGGAGAGGCCTTCCCAGAATGTAGACTTTTGGGTCCTTGGAAATGTAGAGAAATTTTCTTTGAATAACAATAGATATGTCTTCTCCCACACTTTTCTCCTTTTATTTTTCTCTCTTGGACTCAACCAATATATTGGGAAAGGGAGAAGAGAAACAACATTAGTAACTTTAAGTTGAAGGTTGCTTTCTTCTTCTAAATCTTCTTCTTTTTCTCTTTCTTCATGCTCTTAGTTTTGGCTTATGTTGGTTGAAACTTGTGTTTCTTGATTTTTGGTCCAAACTTCTTCTCCACCTTGTGTTTCTTGTTGGAATGGTGAGTTGATGGCTCTTAATTCTTGTTTGAATTGTAAGTCATTCTAAGCCATAGTTTTTAGCCACTCTTTAATCTCTTTAATAGAATAAGAAGTTGGGTCTACATAGTCTTGCTAGCTAGCTTGGAATGGGGGTTGGTAGTAGGTTTGACCAACTTGGTAGTCAAAGTTTAGATTTGATTAATGACAGTAGCCATGGTTGTATTGGTTAAAATATGGATCATACTGATTATATCATTCATAATTGTATAAGTTAGGATATGGATCATATTGCCTCTATTAATAAATATGGATCATTTTGCTTTGAGAATCTTACCCCTATATAAGCTTGCTGGAATGGTTCATGTTGCACTATTTGACACCCATTTGTTACTTCCATTTGTATCAATTGATGAACCATAGAAGTTAACTCAGATATCTATTATGCAGGTCTAGAATACTTAACCATGACTTCTACCTTAGAGTGTTAGTTAATCTAAAATAAGAAAAATAACAAAAGAAATGTACAAAAATTCTAAAATGGTCTATATTAGTGTCTATTCTTTCTTATCAAAATTTGCTAGGTTTTTTCAATTTTTAGATCATATAAAAGCTCATGAATATAGGGGGAATAATTCATACATAAAAAGGCTTGACAGGAATGCAAAAGCCAAATGCGATGTAATGAAAAAAATGAGAAAAAAAATAAAAAATACTAAAAAAATTGGAAAAGTCATAGAAGATGATGGAATTTGGCCAAGATAGGGTAGTGCTCACTACTTAAGAGTGAATCTTGCTCAAAAGACCTAAAAATCATTGTCATGTCCTAAACAGGTAGTAAAAAAAATGGTAGACAATTTATATAGCGGAATGTTAATATGATCTTGCCCCTGTCTCGTTGGAGACGC